>JARHVA010001710.1:2390000-2477500 GCA_037957365.1 Torreya grandis
ATCTTGGTAGAGTTTGGTCATGCCAAAGAGATGGATCCTTTTTAAGGCTTAGAATCTTACATTTATAGACTAATGGGATGAGAGAGATGGAGGTCATGCATAGAAGGATAGAGAAAGGAAAATAATGACCCAAGTTTTCCATAATCTAGTGTTGATTTAGTTAAAAAATATCATGATGTCTAAAACTACTTGTAAAAAATAGCCATAACAATAGTATCAGTCCCTTTCAATGTATTTTTGGTCTGCATGGATTCTCCTTATGGTTACAATGGTGGAATCAATTCATTTTCAAGCTATATTTTGGCATCAAAGACATACTAGTTGTATCAATCTTCCACATTATCCTTCTAATGATGATGCAACTACAACTTAACCAATCTATTTTGATCTTATTTTAGCATTGATTTCTCCTTATTGAATCCCTACTAGTTTATTTTTGGCATGAAAGAATGAAGGAAAGGGGTTTTAATCATTCTACTATCTTTGGTGATGAACCCATCAAAACTAGGATATCTACCTCCATGAAATCCCTTTACAATATTATCTCTAGTTTGACCCCAACCAAATTAGCTTCAATTTTTAATTTCAACTATCAATCTTGATCTAAGATTATTATATTGTACCAATATTCATATTTTCATTTATTCTATAGGATCTTACTATCATTATTTTGACTCTTTAACCTCATACACACCATATATCTTCTATATGATTGAATGTGAGTTGCTAATATTCTACCAGTTCATGGTTGTGACATTTGGAAGTTTCATATTTGCCTTCAAGATTTTCTAACTTATTGACATCTCACTTGTCATTGATCTTGATCTATATGATTGAATGTGATCCATTTATTTTCTTGATCCCACTAGCTATATCAATAGATACACACCATTATATCTATATCTAGGTACCTAATATCTTGACATTTATCATTGATGCATTTATGTTGACATTTTGACTTAATGCTCACCATTGATCTTTGATACATGATCAAATTCTCATCATTAGATCTTTTGAACCCACTGACATCATAGATTTCTCACTATTGGATATGATCTTAACTCCCAAGATTTGGACACTTGTTAGCTCCATGTTTAATCTAGGAAAATTTAAATTTAAATGTTTATTTTCCATAGTTTAAACTTGACATCCCCACAAATGTCTCACTATACTTGCATAACTTTGAAGGCTTATACTATAGATAGAAATTATACCAAGGCACCAAACTTATAGGGCATTATTTAGGAATGAAATACTTCATGTCCTTGTGATCCTTTGGCTCTGATAGGCTTCTTGAGCTTATTTACAAAATTCACAAGTAAATTTGTCTATTTATTTCTCTATGATGTGCTTGTGATGGTCTAGCTCCTTAAAAACACCAAGTTCACACTTTAATATTTCCTAAAGTATTTCAAAAGCTTTCAAATGTAAAGTGATCTTCTCCTAGAATATGTCTACTCTTTCCATCATTGGATCATCCTTTAGTTAGGACCCTATTCATCTTCTTATTCTAGTTTAGGAAAATATTGGTATGCAGGCCAAATTTACCCAACATCTTTGGCGACTTAGTTAGGTAGCATGCCTACTATGCTTGATAACTCAAACCGTATACATGAATGTGGACTTAAAAATAATGATAAATTTGATTCATGGATATAAACACTTTTGATTTAAAGGAAGATAAAAATTCCACCAAAACAAGAAGGGAAACATAGAAAATAGATAAATTAACTAAACCGAGTGAAAGCAAACAAACTAATGTTCTAGGATAGAACTTGGAGGAAATCCAAAATAGCTATGTATAAGTAACTTAGGTTACATAATAGTAATGTTTTATATGTATCCCATTAACTAGGATAGGAATCTCCTCACCATCCACTTTTTCAAGTTAGAAGGCATTGTGGAATTTGGAGTTGGAGATAATGTATAGACCACTCCGAAGAGAGTTAAAATTTATATGCCTTCCTGGCTTAGCTCTATCCTCCTCCGATTTGAGGACCAGATATCCTTATTTGAAACTTTGTGAAGAACCTCCTATATCAAAGGCTCTCTTTAATTTTGATTGATGGATTTCCATGGTTAGCATAGATTGATGTCTTGTCTCTTCTAACTCCATAAGCTCAACATACCTAATCTCCATAGGTTCATTCTCCAACAACTCAATTTGGTGCCTCAGTTCTAGGGAAGAAAATTCAAGAGAAATAAGCATTCTTGCTTCATTTCCATATACCAACTTGTAGGGATAGTTAGCTAATGGCATTTTGTAGGTGATCCTATCAACCCATAGAGACAAATTTAAATTTATATGCCATGAGCTCTGATTATCTTCAATATCCCTTCTTATGATCATTAACAAGTTCTTATTAGTGGACTTAGCTAGACCATTTCCTTGGGGATAATAGTTTGATGAAGTGCTGAGATAAATCCCATGTTGGACTACCCATAGACTAATCTTATTCCCCATAAAGTCTATATAATTGTTATAAATAATAGTTTAAGGGACTCCAAACCTAGTAAGTTTACTTTCATAGAAATCTAGAACATTGGTCTCATTTGCTTCCTTCAATGCCACTGCTTCTATCCATATAGTGAAGTAATATGTAGTAGTCAGTATCCATTTATGACTTGAACTTGATGGGTGATTAAGGAGACTAATAAATTCCAATCCCCATTGGATAAAGGGTTGGTCCACTGTAATTAGTTGGAGAGGTAAGGATGAAAGCTTCACTTTTCCTACAAACATAAAAAATTATCTACATTTCCTAATCCATGAATGACACTCACCAAATAAGCTTGGCCAATAATACCCACCTCTTATAATCCTATGGGTTATGGTCCTTGCTAAATAATGCACTCCATTATGCCCATCATGGAACTCTTCAAGTAACCTTTCCTTTTGATGTTGGTCAATGCATCTTAACAACATGCCATTGATATATTTATTGAATAAAATACCATAAACAAGAAGAAAAGGAATAGATTACAATCTAAAATATATTCTTATTGAAGGAGTTAGATGAGAGGGGTAAATACTATCCTAGAGATATTTTACCAAATCATGATATCAGCTAGAAGGTGAGGTATGATCAACTGTAACTTCTTCATCAGTTGACATCATAACCACCTCACTAAATTCTTGTAATTATTAGGTTAGAATATCACAAAGTCCTTTGCCTCTAATTAAAATTTTGACTTTGTTCTCCACATCATATACCCTCACCTTTATTATCTAACCATATTTTTTCACACGTATGTCCTTGCTTAAGAGAAACTCTTTGACACTTGTATGTGAAACCATTAGGTGTATATTATTGTTAGACAACAAGTATATATATTTCTTGAGAGACCTTATGATTGAAATTACATGTTTTTCAACAAAATATTACTTTGTTCGATATTATTCTAAGCCTTGAATGAATAAGGATCTTGGTTATTCTAAGGCCTCATTGTTTTGCTACTTAAGAATGCTTGAAATGGTGTCAATGTTAGCATAGGTGTATAGAATGAAGTCCTTTGATAAATCTAGGTTTATGAGTGTAGGATCACTAGACATGGCTTTCTTAATTTCCTCAAAACTCCTTACCCCTTCCTTGGACTAGTTGAAGCTCTGATTCTTCTTTAGCATGGTTTTAAGTGGCATAGCTAAAATGGTAAAATATAAGATGTACCTTATTATAAAATTTATCTCTCCTAAGAAACTTTGCAAAGTTATTTTGTGCTTGGGAAAGGAAAGTACAAGAATCAATGTTATTATTTTAGGATCTATTCTTAAACCATGCTTTAAAGCTATATGTCCAAGAATATTACCTTTATGAATTGAGAAGACACACTTTTTGGGATTTAGGGATACCCAAAATTGTCTACACCTTTCAAATACTTTCTCAAGGTGAATTATGTGCTCACATGCATAATTTGAAAAAATTTTATATCATCTAGGTAGACCAACATAGACTTGTTAAGAAGGCCTTGGAATTACATAGCCATGGCTCTTTAAGAAGTTGCTCAATTATTGGATAAACCAAAGGGCATATTTATATATGCAAATGTCCCCTACTTTATGGTAAAGGTTGTCTTGAATTGGTCTTCTTACTTGAATAAAATATTGTTGTAACCATTATAGCCATCCAATAAGGAGAACCTTTCTAAACCTAAAACCAACTATAAAATTTGTTCTATAGATGGTAGTATATAGTGGTATTTAAGGGAGGCCTTATTTAGATAATAGAATTCAACACATAGTCTAATTTCACCATTATTTTTCCTTATTGGAACAAGGTTGTCCACCTAAGTTGAGTTATTGATTAGAAATATAATAGATGACTCAATGAGAATATCGAGCTCATCTCTCATAAAAGGCTCAATCTTAAGATTAATAGGGCTTCGTCTATGTCTTACTAGCTTAGTTTCATCTTCTAGCTCAATGGTGTGTTGAGCTAGACTCGGGTCAAATCCATTAAGATTAGTATATTACCATGCAAATACATCAAAAAAAATTTCACATAACTAAATGAAATCTTCCTTTTCTAAATAAGTGCATACCTTACCAAAATTTAAGTTCTTACTAGGTAAAACTTCCACATTGGCATAGTGTTCTTCTTTTGTTGACAAAGTTGACTTTTCTTTCCTCATCTCATCATCACCACTGAATATGTTTTCAAGTGTGACCAATCCCTTGGGAAACTTATTTATACTTAGTTACAGAATCTAATCACTATACTACTACAAGTACTTTTACTAATTTCTTGAGGAAAACTCAACCTCTTCTTGTATGAATCTGACAATATGATTATCATCTTCAAACACTTTTCAATTATCATTATTATTTGGGATAGAAGGCCTTAAAACCACCTTAATGTGTGACTAGAAATTTTAATTTATTACATAATCTAGGATACTAAATTTTTCCCCAATGATATCCAACTTATCTATATGTTTTTTCTCATCTCTCAGCATTTCATGAATGTTGTGTTGTCTTCTAGACTTGCACCCTTGTTAAGGTAGTTTTATGACTTCACAGTCTAAAGTAACATGAAGAAAATAATATGTTGTGGGTGGATTAATATATGGATTTAATCTCTATATTTTAAAGGCTATCTCCCTTTTATGTATCATTTAATATCCCTACTCTACACTACCGGCTTGTAAAGGAAAAGGGAAGAGGGTAAACTGAAAGGAAAACCTATCTAACTAGGGTGATACAACAAAATGTTACCTTAATTTATGTTTTATGAAATAAAAGGATGGAAAATAAAATTAATTGATTACACTTCTAAAATAACAACCCCAAAACATCAATATATCACATAGAGGCTCTAGGTTGATGCATGATCCAAGGCACCTGTTTAATAGGTCTCTCAAAGACACTAAAGAAAACTTGCAATTGCCATACAAAAATGATGATTTAATAAAACTATGAAAAATTTAAGTATGATATTAACACCTAAAAATAGGTAATAAGGAGAGAACAATATGATAGGAAGTCTAAACTATCACTATGATCTATCAATAAGCCATGAAAAATACATTAAATCCATCTTTGAGGAGGTATGAATTCTATCTTATTCATAAAAATAGGCAAGTAAAAATGTTTTTTTTAGAATTTAATTACCACAAATCAGGTTAATTATCCTTTTTAATTCCAAAATTTTGATTACATATAGATAAAATGAGAGAGAGAGGAGAGAAGAGACAAGAACCTCAAAACTAGGAAAATGTTCTTTCAAATAACTCCTCCAAAAAAGTACATAGCATTATTCAAATTTTAATTTTTTTTTAATTAATAGGGTGTCATGTAATAGAGGCTATACAATGTTTAAGGTATTTATTAACATGTTTAAATTGATTTTTTAAATCATAATCCACTTGGAGAGTGCCTAAACTCTTGTTATAGCTCCTAGAAATTAACTTGCATGTTCCCTTGGTGAATAAGTCTTCCTCCATGAATGTAGGTATTCAAGTCCCTTAAAATAATTTATTTTAACCCTTATATAGGATAATTAATTATTATATAACACTTGTCATGAGTTGGTTATAAGACTCCAACATATTGACATTGTCTTACACAAGGCTTTTGAAGAAGAAGAATCTTATTTGCAATTGTTGGAGACCTTTTTCAAATTATTTATTCATTATAACTCTTCCTTGACTTATTCATACCTTTATTATGTTGTGACATATCCTTATTTAACTTTATAAGTATTTTTAATAGGATATATGCACCGATTTAGCCTTCAATCCCCTCAAATGACTCATTTTGCACTATGGCATAGAGGGAAAAGGAGGAGTTTTTTCCAACCTTACATAAAAATTGAACTTTTACACCATGGATGGATTCTTGATGACACACAAAAACTATTTAAATATTATTTAAATCACTAGTTACTCCAAAAATATTGATTTGACACTTGAACCATATATTTTCCATGCATTCTTTATAGCCCTTTTTTATGCAAATATCTTTGTCTAAGATAATATGAAAGTGTTGGTGAGAACATGAGTATTTTTATAGGTACCCTCTATCCTTTTACATCTCCATACAAATTTTTTGGCCCAAATCCAATTGAAAGTCTGTTTTCTAGCCCATTTCCTTGCCAAATTAGGCGTAATTACCCCTTTTAGGCCTAGAAGAGGATTTTTGCATTTGGGAGCTCACACATGTGTGAATCCTTCAAAAAGTGTTTTATTAAATTTTATCATGCCCTAAAAATTCTCCATGTTAATTTTTTTAATCTGAAACCACTTGAATGTATCAAAACCATGAAATGGCCTTTGGAAGGCTTCTCCTTTAAAGGCATTTTATAATTAGCCCAAAATAATGGAATGGTTTGGGCACATTTGGATGATTTATTATGATTTTTTTAGATTCATCAGCTTAAAAAATTCTTAATATTCCTTTTACACCAATTGGAATCTTTCAATACTCCTTGGAACACTCATTTTAGCTCAAAAACATCAAAAAGTACCATTTTTTACCAAATCCATATAAGTGAAAGTAAAAAATAAATTAGAATGGCCCTCTAAGAGTCTCATATAATATATGTTAGGTTTCATGAATCAAATATTATATTTTTTAGGTATCCAACTCAATCTTGAAAATTGGTTCAAAACAGGGATTTTGGAGGGTTTTATGCTAGTGTTCACTCTTAAACTTTGTTCATAAAGTTGTGACATTGAAATTTCAAACCAATTCCAAAAATTGGAAGATAAGTAACCTATCCAATTTTTACAATCTCTTTTATCTCCAATTAAAAGTTTCCAAGAAGATATGAGCAATCCAAATTGCCTACTCAACTTGATTCTTGCATTCAATGCACCATAACTTGGGCCAAAAAATGGCTTCTTTGTGACTTATTATAAAAAAATAGATTTAACACATCTAATATATCCCAATTAATATTTTTAATTTTTTTAATGGCCATTATATCTTGGAAGTGAAAATGACCCCTATTGGGCAATAAGCCTAGTTTAGGCTAGTGGGGTTTGCCTAAAAATGGTTACCCACCAACACTTATAAGTGTTTTCTCATACTTAATTTACTTAATCCATGTTTTTTAACACTAAATACACCTTATTTAATCATATAAAATAACAAAAAAGTGTTCCAAGGCCAACCAACACTCAATTTGGTCACTTTCTCATCTTTCTTTACCTCTGTGCATGCTTAAAATTGACCTACTTTTGAGAAGCAATATAGGATATTTTCCATATTTTATCATGAAAAAAAAATATATGGTGGTGTTACTTGGTTCATTATGACCATATTTAAAAAATTTCATGTCAAAATTACCTTTTCATCACCTCAAAACCTCAAAACTCCCATGACAAACTTCCCAAGCATTGACTGTGTGGAAAAAATGGCATATGAACTGTATCTTATCTTGTTTGAACCTATCCTAACCCTATTTTCATGATATTAAAGTATATAAATATGTTTATAGGAATTAATACTATGTTTCATAACTATCCATCACTCTAAACTCTTCCTTACTTCCTCATAGACCTTCCAAATGGTAAGGATTAGTGCAAATGTTGACTATGTTTTGTTCTCTTTGAAACCCTTTTATGCTTCTAACCATACCAATCCTTGTAAAAGGTCACCATAAAATTATGATACATTGAAAAATTATTATATATTTACCTTATATCACCAACATATGATACTTTCACCATTCCTTAACATTCCCAATAATCCTTACTAGGACTACATTTTTTGTTTAAAGGAATGGCACCTGTAGGTTTGATTTGGGGGCTAAAAAGGACCAATATGTATACATTAATCCTTGATATAGGTGTATAATATCTAATTGAATATTATCAAATATTTAAAAATAAACCTCATTCATTCTTATAACATAGTCACATTCCTTAGAATTCATTAGTGCCCTTTCACTCCACAAGGTAGCTTCCTCAAAAAGCTAAAGTGGTTATAGGTGGACCTTAAGTTGATATGGCTATCTAAAAATGTCCAACTAATTTATTTCATATCATTAACTTCATGAAAATATTGAGTTTCATGAATAATATGATCCTTGTTTTTAAAATCTCTTGGTACTAGGATTTACTTACTTCTCCTTGGATCACCATGCCCACCTCATCAAATGGTTGCAAGTGACTATGTTAGACTATTATAGGTGCCAATTGTTATACTTTATTTGGAAGTATTATGAATTTTGAAAGCATAAATGTTTTTATAAATTATATATTATTCCTTTTAGACAATCCAATCTCAAAATACATTTGATTTTTATCATGTAAACACAAAATTCAAATAGGCCGAATAAGACCTCTGTGGATAAACATGTTGACTGTGTTTCAAGGAGCTATAAGTCATCATGAGAAGGGATAAAAATCTTGAACCATTATTTTATTTCCCATATTTAAATATTTTTTACATCATTATATCCTTTATAATCTTGAAACAAAAAACAAAATAACTTCCTATCAAATTCTACATATAAATGCCCTCTTAGGGCAAGACAATGAAATATGTTAGAAACCTTGGATATCCCTTCATGATCTACATCTTGACTAAGTGTAAGATAAAACCTCTAAATGTGAATGTATTTTTTCTTAAAAAATGACATGAATCTCTTTTGGATAGCTCCAATGGGTAATAAATTTGACAACTACCTTAAAGCAATGATTTCCATCACCATACATAGTTCTATTGTAAGGGAAACAATGTGGCAATGAGAGTGAGATATGGACATAAACCTAGTGAATGATCATATGGATTATCTTGGAAATTATCATGATATGAATATGAAACATATTAACCATAATATACTTAAAACTATATCAAATCTTTATTTCACATGTTTGACTTCCTTCAAGGCCTTGTAGATGCATATTAATGATGCAGGCCTGACAGTGAAATTAAGTCATGAACATTTTCAAGATGTAAATATGTTTTCTTGAGAGGTATATGAGTATAATACTACTACCAAATACTTTTTCACACTTCTACACCAAAGATAAACTTTTTAAATTTCATCAAACCTCTGCATTTAATGTTCCACATCTCTAAGATAACTTCAATCAAGTTATGAACATGCCTATCAAGCCATATAGGCTCATCCTCTCTCTCACATGGAATAATTAGACCATCATGTTATTATTATTTATATAAATGGAATTTATTCATCACTTTTAATTAATAAATGTTTAAAACAATATCAATAAATGGATTTGTACCTTGTTGAAAAATTCACTCAACTTAAGCCCTCACAAAGAGACAGACGCAAAATGGAAAATTATGAGCTCTTACTTAGTCAAAAAGGTGTGTCATGAATTATATAATCCATTAATAACCTATGAATATGAAACAAATGATGAAAAACTCATGTTTTGCTTAAAACCATTCCAAGAGACTACGTAGAAGAATATGGAAAGAAAATATGTTTTATGCTATAAATTCCTTCTTGAAATGAGTTATCAAATGATAAAAATATTAAAATTATAATAATGACCCATAAAAACATTCACCAAAACCATTTATCTTTTTTGTTTATTGAGCTTGAGAAACAAGCCGAAGAACAGACCCCTCTCGGATGTATAGGCGATAGTGACCTGCTGTCACTCTTAGGGATTGTTCACAAATATGGGGGATCCAATACATGAAAAAATTACACTAATTTAAATCTTACTCATACCCATAACCATGTCCAAATTTTTATCTCCTAAATCTCTCTCCTCTTCTTGTATCGAGCATTTGAAAACTACCCTTCTAGGCATGCAAGAAAGGATAAAATCATAGCAAAGTTGGATTTTGAAAAAAATTCGCCTATAAATTCATAAAAACTAAATATATGACCATATAAGTAAATAATTAATCTTATATTATTATTTTATCACAAAAATCCTTTGAAAACCAAAAATAATGTCTCAAAAAGTCTTATTTTTACATTGAAAAAGCTATTTCCACCAAGGAACTCTAAATGAAATGTTTTAAAATATTTTATTATGTCTCTCACATGTTTTAATAGGTAAATAAATATTTAATCAAGCTTAATTATGATAAAATACTATCAAAACCCTCTCTAAATGGTACAAAATGGTCATATTAGGCATAAAAGTGAGTCATGGAGTTAGTCCAAAAAGTGATCAACTTGATTATCCATTTTTTAGGCATGTAATGATATTTAAACATGATATTAAACTCATAAATACACTCTAGACTCTTCTTACCATTGAAAATGGTTTAAAAAGGCTAATAAATGATTGGACAAGTATAAGACAACTGAAAGAAAAAACCTTAAATCACCTAAAAAACCTCAAGAATCGTTAACCATGGATTATTCAAGGACTTTTCAAGACTAACTAATGACTCAAAATACAAATTATCATGGTATGTAAAGCTCCAAATGGTATGGGTGACAATTTTGACATGTGAGGTCAAAATTGTCAACATTTTGGTGACCCAGCTAGGAATCATGCTTGCTATGTTTGAGAACCAAACCATATACATGACTTTTGAAATCATTAAAAATGAAAAATCTGATCCATGACTTAAATTAACCTTTTTAATTGACATAAGACAATTCCTTCCTTGAAAACAAGAAAGGAAACACATAAAATAGGAAAACTAACTAAAAAAACAAATGTGCAAACAAAACACTTATTTGAGACAAAAAAAAAACTAACTAATCTAAATAGCCATAAAAAAACATGATCCATCTAGATAAAAATGGAAATTCATAAACTCCCTCATTCAAAGATATGGTATACTTTGTAAAGTAAGGTGTTTATTAAACATGGCCCTTGATGAGGTACTTTTATTACCTACCAATTTTCTTAGCATCTCCTCAAATGAGTCATCAATAGTAAACAAGTCACCAGAAAAGACAAACTCATCTTGCACTTCAGGATCTTTTTCACACTACTTATTATCTATAGCATTGTCAAGTGATACCTCATCTATGGATTGTTCTAGAGTGACCTCATCCTTCTTTCCATCTATTGCATGTTCATCAAGCTCTTCAAGGAGCTTTGAATAATCAACCCAATCTACATCATGATCTTGAATAGGTGACTCTTGATCAAATTTCTCATAAACATGCTCTTTAATGGGCCACATATCCCTACAAATCTCTTCAATCTCTTATAAAGATTAAAGGTACAACTTCCAATCATCCTTTTGTTTCTCATTTTGATCAACATAAATAAGATCATTTTGAAAGGTATGTTGATCCTTCTCATGTGGAGATTTCTCAAACTTGTTTATGACTTCAATTTGTACCAATTCCTCATGTCGTTCTTCCACATCAAGACCACCCTTCTCATTTTTAGCTACAATTTCATTCTCAACTACAACCTCATTCTCAACTACAACCTCAAGTGAAGTATCAATGAGAAACTCTTCCTCATACAAACTTGAATCATCCTCTTCACACTCTAAGAACTTGGCTTGTAGCTATAACCTTTTTATCAATCTTCCATAGAACAGGCTCCTCTTAAAGAAGGGAGATGGTGGGAGGGTGATGGAATTTGTTTGTTTGAGAGGGAATATGAAGCATGGGAGGTTGATCATTATCAAATTTTAGGATCTTGAGGGAAATGGATTCATTTAGGGAGTTTTGGAGAGGAGGGAAAGAGAAACTCTTAAATACCTCTACATTATTCTCCTTCTACTTAGCCATCACTTCATCAAAGTTTAAAACCTCCTTGTCCTCATGGACAACTTGAGTTTGAGTAAGGAAGAAGTCAAACTACAAGAAGGTTTAGGTTCTTGAATATGCTCTTGAATCTAACTAGGATGCCCCCTTGGCACACAATAAGCTTGGTTAATAATTTCATGAGAATAAAGAACACTAGAAGATTGGTAAGAAATAAAATATGGTTCTTGATGCAACTAGTTCAACACAATTTGTTTCCTCTCCTAATCCTCCATATTTTCTAATACAAAAATACACAACTCATTCCTCTCTTCTAGATCATTAGACACATTTTAAAATAAGCTATTCACTTCCTCATATAGAGATTTTGAACAAAATTTTATTTCATATGATATCATTTTGAGCTCTATTTTATCCATTATTTCTTAGAGACAAGGATGCTCATATGGAACATCATATCCATATGAGAAAGGTGAAATCTGGTCTTGAGATTGATATGGCTCACAAGAAAGGTAAGACTCATGCTCTTGATAATAAAGATCATGAGAAAATTGATAAGGCTCATCATAGCTTTGATAATACTCCTAATAAGGCTAATTAGTCTCCTAAAAAGGCTCATAGGTATCATGATAAGACTGGTATAATCCATCATAGGGCTGATAAGGAAGTATAACATAGTTTTCCTCATACATAGCCATGAAAACTCATTCATGATAGTGAAATAAAAGTAGACTTACTTAGAAACTATGGTTGGACTATCAAAAGCAATTTCTTGGGCCTAGAGTCACCAAATTCTTCTTGAATAACACTATTACAACTATAGTCTCTCCAAGACCAGCTCCAATGTGTCCCATCAAGCTTGCCAAAAATTATTTTCTTCAACACTTGCACCCTTTTAAAGGTAATTTTAGGCCTTCATAGCTTAAATTGAAATGGAGATAGTCCTAGGTTGTGGTTGGCCTAATAGTTGGGTTAAATATCTATATTTTAAGGGCTAGCTCCCCTTGATGTACTAGTTAGTATCCCTACTTTACACTACTATCTTACAAAGGAAAAGGGAAGAGGATAAACTGAAAGGAAAACCTATCTAACTGGGGTGATACACCAAAATTTGATGTCCATTTGTGTTTTATGTACTAAATGGATGGATAATAACATAACTTGATTACACTTCTCAAATGATAGCCCTTAAACATCAATATTTCACACAGAGGCTTAGGCTTGATGGTTGATCCAAGGTACCTATTCAATATGTCTCTCAAAGACACTAAAGAAAACTTGCACTTGCCATAAAAACTAGATGATTTGAGAACACTATGAAACCTGTAAGGATGAGCTTAACACCTAAAAATAGGTAAGAAGGAGAGGACAATATGAGAGGAATTATAAACTATCACTATCATCTATCAACAAACCATGGAAACTACACTAAATCCACCTTTGAGTAGGTATGAATTCTATCTTATTCATCAAAAAATGAAAATAAAAATGTTTTTGAGCATGGCCTTGACACAAATCAGGTTAAGGATCCTTTTTAATGCCAAAAATTGGCTTACATATAGAGAAAATGAGAGAGAGGAGAGAGAAGAGATAAGAACCTCAAAATTAGGAAAATGTCCTTTCAAATGGCTCATCCAAAAAGGTACGTAACATTCTTCAAATTTTCAAAAAAAATTCCTTCATAGGGTGGAATGGAATAAAAGTTATCCAATATTTATGAGATTTATGAATATGTTTAAATTTATTTAATCAATCATAAGCCACTTGGAGAGTGCCTAAACTCTTGTTATAGCTCCTAAAAATTAACTTACATGTTCCCTTGGTGAATTAGTCCTCCTCCATGAATGTAGGTCTTCAAGTCCCTTAAATTATTTGATTTTAAGCCTTTTCTATGATCATTAATGATACTAAAACACTTGCATGAGTTGGTTATAAGAAGCCTTCAACAAATTGACTTTGTCTTACAAATGAGGCTTTTGAAGAGGAAGAGTCCTATTTGCACTTGTTGGAGACCTTTTCAAAATCCTTTCTTCATTATAACTCTTCCATGACATATTCCTACCTTGATTATGACATGGCATATCCTTATTGAAATTTCTAAGTCTTTGTAATAGGATATATACACATATTTATCCTTCAATCCCCTCAAAAGGCTCATTTTACACTTTGGCATAGAAGGAAAAGGAGGATTTTTTTCCAACCTTACTTCAAAATTGAAATTTTACACCATGGATGGCTTCTTAAGGACACACCAAACATGGTTTAATATTATTTAATGCACCAACTACTCCAAAAAACTTGATTTGACACTCAAACCATGCATTTTCCATGCATTCCTTGTAGCCCTTTTTCTAAAAATCTCCTTGTCTAAGATAATTTGAAAGTGTTGGTGAGAATATTAGGCATGTGTAAGTACCCTCTATCCTCTTATAGATCCATAAAAAATTGTGTGAGCCAACTCTAATTTAAAGTGTTTTTTTTAATCCCATTTCCTTGTCAAATTAGGCTTAGAAGAGGAATTTTGCATGTGGGAGCTCACACATGTGTGAAACATTAAGAAAGTGTTTGATTAACTTTTCTCATTCCCCCACCATGATCGATGTCAATTTTTGTGATCTAGAACCACATAAATTACCAAAACCATGAAATGTCCTTTGGAAGGCTTGTCCTTTGAAGTCATTTTCTGATTGTCCCAAATAATGGAATGGTTTGGGAACCTTTGGATGATTTATTTTGGATTTTTTAGATTAATCAGGTAAAACAAGTCTTAATATTAATTTTACATCAATTGACATCTTTCAATACTCCTTGGCTTACTCATTTTCTCTCAACAACATCAAAAAGTGCCATTTTTTAACAAATCTATACAAGCGAAGGTACACAGAAAATGTGAATGACATTCTAAGAGTCCCTTACAACCTATATTATGTTTCATGAAATAACTATTCCATTTTTTTGGTATCCAACTCAATCTTTGAAAATTGATTTAAAATAGGGATTTTCGAGGGTTTTATTCTAGTGTTCACTCTTAACCTTTGTTCATAATGTTGTGACATTGAACTTGTAAACCAATTCTAAAAATTGGAATATTAGGACCCTATCCAACTTTTATAAGCTCTTTTATATCCCATGCAAAGTTTCCAAGAATATATGAGCAATCCAAATTGCCTACTCAAGTTGATTCTTGCATTTTGTGAACCCTGTGATGAACTTGGGCCAAAAAATGGATTTTTTATGACTTATTCTTCAAAAAATATATTTAACACATTTAATATATCTACATTAATATTTTTAAATGATTTTAAATGGTTATTAGACCTTGGAAGTGAAAATGACCCCTATTGTACAATAGGCCTAGTCTACGCTAGTGGGGTTTGACTGCAAATGATTACCCACCAACACTTTTGAGTGTTTTATCATCATTCCTGTGATTCTTTAATGTTTTTTCACACTAAATACACCTTAGTTCATCATAAAAAATCACCAAAAATTATTCCAATACCCCCAACACTCATTGCGGTCACTTTCTCATCATTCTTTGCCTTTGTGCATGCCTAAAAGTTGACTACTTCTGAGACAAAACAATGGATATATTAAATATATTATCATGAAAATAAAATATATGGGGGTGTTACTTGGGTAATGAGTACCACATATAAAAAATTTCAGGTCAAAATTACCTTTTGGGCACCTCCAAATCCCAAAAATTCCAAGACAAGCTTTCCAAGCATTGACTGTGTGCAAAAAATGGCATAGGGATTATATGTTGTCTTGTTTGAACCTCTCCTACAATTTTTTGCATGATATGGGTATATAATAATATTTTTATAGGCATGATTAATATTTTTCATAACTATCAATCACTCTAAGCTCTTCCTTACTTCCTCATATACGTTCCAAATGGCAAGGATTAGTGCAAATGTTGATTGTGTTTTGTTTTCTTTGAAACCATTTTATACTTCTAACAATGACAATACTTGTAAAATGTCACCATAATTTTTTTGGGAATTTAAACATTCTTATCTATTCACCTTATATCACCAACCTAAGATACTTTCACCATTAATTGACATGCCCAATAACCCTTAATAGGACTTCTTTTTTTGTTTAGAGGAATGACACCTATAAGTTTAATTTGGGGCCTTAAAAAGATAGGTATGTATACATTAATCCTTGATATAGTTTTATAAGACCTAATTTAATATTCTCCAAGATTAAAAAATAAACCTCATTCATTCTTCTAACATAGTCACATTCCATAGAATGCATTAGTGCCCTTTCACTCCACAAGGTAGCTTCCTCAAAAAGCTAAAGTGGTTATAGGTGGACCTTTAGTTGATATGCCTATATATAAATGTCAAAATAACTTGTGTAATATCATTCCCTTTGTGAACATATGGAGTTTTCATGAATCATATGACCCTTCCTTTGAAAATCTCTTGGTATTAGGATTTACCTACTTCTTGGATCACCATGCCCACCTCATCAAATGGCTATAGGTGATTATGTTAAACTACTGTAGGTTCTAATTTTTATCCTTTATGTGAAATTATTATGCCTTTTTAAAACATAATTTTTTTTATAAAGTATCTATGAGTTCCTCTTAGACCATCCAATCTCCCAAGACATGTGATTGTTATCATATAAACATAAAATTCAAATAGGCCAAACAAGACCTCTATGGATCAACATGCTAACTGTGTTTGAAGGAGCTATAGGTCATCACATGAGGGTATAAAAATCTTGAAACATTATGTTCTTTCCCCTACTGGATATTTTTTAAGTCATGATATCCTTTAGAATATTGAAATCAAAACAAAATAACCCTCTTAGGGCAAGATGAATGAACTTTGTTAGAAATCATGGACATCCCTTCATGATCTACATCTTGACTAAGTGAAGGATCAAACCTATCAATGTGAATGTATTGTGATTAAAAAATGACATGAATCTCTTTGGGAGACCTTCAAGATGTCATCCATTTTAACAACTACCTTAAAGCAATGATTTCCATCACCATACATAGTTCTATTGTAATTTAAACAAAGTGGCAATGAGAGTGAGATATGGACATAAACCTATTGAATGATCATATGGATTGTCTTAGACCTTCTCATGATCTTCAAATGAAACCTCTTTGCTATAATATACTTAAAACTATATCAAATCTTTATTTCATGTGTTTGACTTCCTTCAAGGCCTTGTAGATGCATATTAATGATGTAGGCCTGACAATGAAATTAAGACATGAACATTTACAAGATGTAAATATGTTTTATTGAGAGTTACATGAGTGTAATAATACTAACAATTCCTTATTCACACTTCTATACCAAAGATAATCTTTTCAAATGTCATTAAACCTCTACATTCAATGCTTCACATCTCTAAGAGAACTTCAATTAAGTTATAAACATGCTTATCAAGCCATATTGGCTTATAATCTCTCTCAAATTTAAAAATTATACCATCATGTTATTATTATTTATATAAATGGCATATATTCATCACTTTTAATTCATAAACATTTAAAACAAGCTCAATAAATGGATTTGTACCTTGTTGAAGAAATTCACTCAGCTTAAGTCCTCACAAAGAGAGATACTTGGAATGGAAACTTATGATCTATTACTTGGTGAATAATGTGTTTATTTAATTATATCATCCATTAATAACCTATTAAGATGAAAAAAACTGATGAAAAACTCAAATTTTTCTTAAAACCACTCTAAGAGACCATTCAAAAGAATATGGAAAGAAATAGGTTTTATGCTATAAATTCCTTCCTAGAAGGAGTTTTAAAATGAGATCAATATCAAAATGAGACTAATTACCCATAAAAAATTTCACCAAAACCATTTATCTTCAGTTTTTTATTTATCTTGGGAAACAGGTCCAAGAATAGAACCCTCTCAAATGCATAGGTTATAGTGACTTTCTATTTCTCTTAGTGATTATTCATAAATATATGGGAAATAATATATGAAACAATGAAACTTATTTAAATATTAATCATACCCATAACCATGTCTAAACATTTATCTCATAAATCTCTCTCCTCTTCTCATACCAAGCATTTGAAAACTGCCCTTCTAAGCATGCAAGAAAGGATAAAATTAGAGTGAAGCTAGATTTTGAAATTTTTCCAATTATAAATTATTTTAAACCATTTATATGACCCTATAAGGACCCAATTAATCCTATATGATTATTTTCTCACAAAAATCCTTTTAAAACCAAAAATAATGTTTCAAAAAGTCATGTTTTTGCACTAAAAAGCTATTTTCACCAAGGAACTCTAAATGAAATCTTGTCAAATGTTTTATTGAGTATATAACATGTGTGAATAGGTTAATAAATATGTAATTAATCTTAATCATGAACATATACTATAAAAACCCTCTCTAAATGGCACAAAATGGTCATATTTTGCATAGAAATGAGTCATGGAGTTAGTCTAGCAAGTGATCAACTTGATTATCCTTTTTTAGGCATGTAATGATCTTGAAACATGATATTACACTCAGTAAGACACTCTAGACTCTTCTTACCATTTAAAATGGTTCAAAAATTCCAATAAATGATTGGACAAGTATAAGACAATTGAAGGAAAAAACCTTAAATCACTTAAACAACCTTAAGAACTATTAACCATGGATTATTCAACAACTTTTCAAGACCAAATACTAACTAGAAAGATAGATTGGCATGGTATGTAAAGTTATAAATGGTAGGGGTGATAATTTTGACCTATGAGGTCAAAATTGTCAACATGTTGAAGGCCTAAAAATCTTCAAGTAAGTTTCATACCCTATGCTTATACGATTTAAATAATGGGTTTTTGCATACATTAAACCTCTCACTTAGTGAACTAAAATTTCACTATCACCAAAGACTTTTAAATTGTTGACATTCATCTTCCTAGCCCATTATAAACCATGAATTAATGCCTCATATTCTATAAATTTTTTTGAACAACCAAATTGAAATTTAATAGATGAGAAGTACATTTGATTCATTGGATAAATAAACATGATTCTAGCCCTGATACCATGCTTATTTGTTGACCCATCAAATTATAATTGTCAAACACCATCACTAGACTCATCATCCTTCATCAAGGCTAGAATTGGTTCATCTTTCTCATATAATATATAAACACAAAGTATTTTTTTATGTAATTAGCTTATAGGGATCATATTCATGTGAGATAGAGGCCCACTCATCAAGGAACAAGTTCTAAATCCCATCCAAAGGTGATACAATTTCTTGTACACTATCTTCTATCATCTCTCTAAGATGAGACAATTATTTTTCACAACACTAGGCATATATGGTTCTAAATGGAACTATGTAATACGTTTATAATGTATGGTTACCTTGGTACCATAACTGGTCCTAAACATCAAACATGTCCAATTAGATAATAAATATCATCCAATTTTTTAGGTAAATTCCCTTGATAGACACATGGAAAAATAAGAAGGCAAGTCCACCATAACCACATCTTATTGAATGGTAACATTGGGGAAAACATGTAGTGTAAAATTTAGATCTTTGATGATGCCTAATATCTTTGTTGGTGAACCATCTAGTTAAAATAATCCTTTAGTATTTAGGTAATAGATAAGACCAAGCTTATCTACAATTTACTTAGGCATGATAGTGCTATTGGTTCCACTATCCACCATATTGTTATGAACTAAATAATCACCAAATATTAAGGAGAGGTATAAGGGAGGAGTTTTACTTGAATTTACCTTACCTTTGTCCCCTTTTACCATTTTGTGTACCTATTGTACTTGATGCTTCATTGGCAAGTCTTAATTGGTTAGGACAACTCCTTATTTTTCAACTAGTTCTAAAGACATCTTGAGAGCTAAAAGCTCTTAAATGAGAATATACTTTTATCCTAGAATAGCAAGGGAATCCCACATGCTAATTCTAACATTGGATTTATTCATCTGATCTATTATGATGAATGAGGCTCCACTAACTTTTGGATACACCTTTTGAACCACTGGTTGTTCATGAATCAAAGGTATTTGAGGGACCTTCCCAACCTCTGCATCTTAATTTTTTTGCATTATAGGGGCACCAAGTTTATCTTTTCTAATTTTGGAAATAATATTATGAGTTCTTTAATAATTAGTCACATCTTGAGCCTCATCAATGGATCTTCTTTTATCTCTAGTTATAGCTTCAACTTGACCACTTGAACTGCTAGTCTCACCACCATGATTGAATGCAACATAATTCTCTATCAACCAATTCACATTAATGGCATTAGGATACCTTTGAACTTGTTAAGTCTCTCTTTTAGGTACCAAATTCAAATCTTGATATTAACCTCCTTGAAGATAAAACTCTTTTTGTGTCATCTAAGGCATACTACTATTCTATGATACCAAGGCTTGGTTTTAAACATCAATAATGTTGGAGGGCTACCAATTTGAGTCATGCATCAAATTGTTTTGAGGTGTGTTAACAATAGCTTTTTAACTTGTTGATACATTAAGGTTAAGAGCTACATATGGTTTAGCTAGAACCATGGCACCTTGTAATTGGTAGGGTGGTCTATTTTTATAAATCCTTGATAAGGGGGCTTTGATCTCTAAAGGGTTAATGATTATTCTATTTTTTTTGTTGATATGACCTATAAGTATAATATTATTTCCTCTTGAGTTGAAATATTTCATTCCCAAATTATTGCAACACACTTTTCAATTCTCCATTCTTACTAGCTTGATTAGAAGTGGCTAGAACTTGGGCTTTAGGAGATGGGATAGGAGACAAATATGGGCATCAAGGAGCTTGAGTGGGTGGGATAGATTGTAAATCTAGGAACATGGCTATTGGAGGCCTAAAAGAAAGCTTACTAGCTTGTATCAAACTATTTTATGCTCTTATGGAAATTTCATAAGCATTTGGCAAGGTATTACAACCCATGGACTATATCATCACACTAATATCAAAATTATGGGATCTTAAATAATACAAAAAGGTATATTCTAGGGATGGTATAATCACTATAGGTATCCTAGTCCATGTTTTTTAGAATTTGGGGTTAAAATTAGATATGAACTCATGAGGATCTCTCTTTATGTTATTCAATTATTTAACTAAATATAGGTGATTAGACTTTTCTTCAAATTACCTGACTAAGGCTATACCTAATTCATCCCATATAGCTATGGAATTTAATTGAATATTTCTATACCATTTTAGATATTTTCCTTTGAAGAAAGTAACAAGCAGTCTAATGGCCACATTATCTTTAACAACATTATGCACTAAAAAAAGGTTGGAAACATATTGGATATTCTCAATAGAATTTATTTTTATCTTCTCAAATAAATAATGGGATGTTTCTAAGAGTAGACACAATAATATCATCATATTGAGTTAAGTTCAATGGACTACCTCTATTGAATGGAATAAATACTTGATTATTGATGGCTATTTGAGTAGGGGGATTACACTAGAAATAATAGGATGACCAAAATATGAATATTAATTTTGGGGATAAGGTCTCATCCTATTAAATCTTGCTCTCTTATATGAAACATAAGGTAGATCCATAAATTTAAGGGGAATACCTTTACTAGCTAACCTTGTAGTAACTTTTGGAATGAGAATGTTGTTTGGATGGTGCTATGAGCTCTACAACTTTAAATATATTTAGCTCTTAATGATTATATATATCCTTTTATACTATAGATTATTGTCCTTATCTCTAATTTTTAGCTATACTGAGGAGGATGGGTCCCACCAGGTGTGCCAAAAATGATGGCATCCTAGATTACACCTTAGCTAAGCAAGGGTATTATTCAAGGCCTCTTGATCAAACCTAGTCCAACATGGGACTGGCCCTAGGCTATGGGTCACCTAAACTTGGGTCAGACCTCTAGAGAAGGTTGAATTCCTTTTGATGTCTATCACCTAAACTAGACTTAAGCTAACTCTTGCTTGAAAAAGGGAGAGATATTGACAATGATTCATAAAGCATATAAAAAGGAGGTGATGCTCCAAATATTTTGATCCTTATACTTTCAAAACACACACTATAAGGACACATTAAATTCTATATAATATCACTTAATTCACTCTTTGATCATCCCTCACATAATTACTTCACACAAAGGCATGAACTAGCTATCAACCTGGCATGGGAGGGTAACTAACCATTTCTAAACTGACTGAAAAACTATATGTGAATTTAGAATGGCTTGTCAGTACTACCAAAACACTGCATGAATGTGAGCAAACTCAGATAGAGGCGAGGAAAATATATAGCCACATCAAAAAATTCATGAAACACACTTCAATTCAACTTTTAAATAGAGGAATTTAGTCTCTATTATATCAAATAGGTGTCACAATATAAATATTTGTAAAATCTAGTCATGCCAGAGAGAGGGATCCTTATCAAGGCCTAGAATCCTATATTTATAGCTAAATAGGATGAGAGAGATGGGGGTCATCCATAGAAGGATGGAGAAAGGAGAATAATGACCTAGATTTCCCATCATCTAACATTGATTTAATTATAAAAGATCATGATGTCTAAGACTACTTCTAAAAAATGGCCATAATAATTGTATCAATCTATTTCTAGTCTATATGGATGCTCTTTATAGTTTCAATGGTGGATTCAATTCATTTTCAAGTTACATTCTGATGTCAAATCCATTATAATAGCTAGATCAATCTTCTAAAATCTCCTTTTGATGTTGATGTATTTATAATAGTTTAACAAATCTATTTTGATCTTGTTCTAGCATTAATTACTCCTTACTGGCTCCCTACTAGTTCATTTTTGGCATGCAAGAATAGAGGAAAGGAGTTGTAATCATGTTACTAGATTTGGAATGAACCCATAAAAACTAACATGTCTACCTCCATGACATCCCTTTTTAATAGTGGATCTAGTTCAACCTCAATCGAATTGGCTTTGACTTTTAATTTAAACCATTGATCTTGATATGAGGTTCTTATATTGTGCCAATTGTCAACTTCTCATTTATTCCATAGGATTTTACTATCAGTCTTTTGAGTCTTTAACCTCATACATACCATATATATACTTTTGTATTCAACATGAGCCATTAATATTTTACCAATTTTTGTGGTTGTGACACTTAGTATCTTCTTATTTTCCTCTAATATTCACTAACTCATTGACCTCTCACTCACTATTGATCTTGATCTATATGAATGAATGTGATCCATTAATTCACTCAGGCCTAATGATTATATCAATAGATGTGTATCATTAGATATTTTTCTAGGTACTTGAGATCTTGACACTTATCATCGATGTGTTTACACTAACCTTTTGACTTGATGATTATCATTGATCTTTGATGCATGATCAAATGTTCATCATTAGATCTTTGGGACCCACTGACATTGTAGATTGCTCACTCACCATTGGATCTAATTTTAAATCCCAATATTTGAGCACTTATCAAATTTGGTTTTAATCTAGGAATATTTGAATTTAAATGGCTCTTTTCTACAACTTGAACTTGATGTCCTTGTAAATGTCTCACTCTACTTGCATAACTTTGAAGGCTTATATATACAGATATAAATTATACCAATGCACCAAACTTGTAGGGCATGATTTAAGCATGAATGAATTCATGTCCATGTGATCCTTTGTCTTTGAGAGGCTTCTTGAGCATATTTATAAAATTCACAAGTAAATTAGTCTATTCATTTCTCTATGATATGTTTGTGACAGTCTGGCTCCTTAAAATCACCAAGTTCATGATTTCATCTTGATTAAAGTATTTTAAAAGCTTAAAAATGATAAGTGATATTCTCTTGGAATTTGTATGATCTTTTAACCATTGGATCATCCTTCAATCAAGACCCTACTCAACTTCTAATTCTAGATCAGGCAAATCTTGGTATGTAGACCAAATTTGGCCAACAATACCCATATTTATTACAAGATTTTTTATAATATATTTTTTCTTAGTTTTAGATATAAGGCTCTTTTGTCAAAATATTGAGCACTTAGTGGTGTGGTCATGCATGTGTCTATTGGGATCTATGGAATTTTTATTGCTTTATCTAGTATTTTATTACTCTTTATTTATTGTAGTGTGCTTTGGATATATTAAGGTGGGGATCCATTATTTTATAATGTTTGTTATGTGTTTTGATCTCTCAGACACTACCATTCACCTCAGGACACTTGCATTGATGTAATTTTCCAAGGGAAAATAAAAGTGTCATGGATTATTATTTTCAATATTTCTATACTTTTTGCCTTGTGGCCATTTGTGATATTCTGTATGATTTTTATATTATCATCATTTCATATTACACTAGGTCTTAATTCAAATTCAAAAGGTTCCCTACATATAAAAAACTTGGACATGGAGGCCACATCCCTAAAAGCATTCAATCAACTATACAAAATTAAAATATAATGAAATATGTTGGAAATCAAGCTGAAACATGCACAAACATCTCTCATCAAGAGATGGGTTTTAAAAATTATTAATTTTAATTATGAAAAATGAGGTGGATTTATTTCTTAAGGAGGGAGGCATCAGGATTTACATGTATATTTTGAGCCATTCAAACCAACATTTTCTATAAATTTTTCTCTTGAGTCTACTATCATAGGGAAAATGGGGGGTGATAGGGAGCATTTAAAACCAACCTCATACTATGTAATACATGGATTAAAGAAATTCTAGAAGAATTTACAATGGAGGGGTGCTCATAGAATTGATGTTGAGGATTACTGAGCATGATGTTGATGTTGCAAGGGATTATATTACTAGTTGGAATAAATGTGTGGTGGAGATGAGAGGAATTAAAATCAAAGTCATGTAGGAGTTTATAGGTGAATCCATGGGCATGATGTGAGATGGGATGAAGGTGTACAAGGATCAATTTAAAAATCAAGAACTCCTCTAGTGGCTCTTTTGCATAAATGGGTTTGTCAAAATGGATAAAAAGGGGTTCCCCCAAGCTGATGTCCCTTGGCAATAGCCTTAGGTGTGCCTTTAAGTGATGAAATACTTGACAATCAAAGGTAATCATACTTTAATTTTCTCCCACTACTTTTTATTGTTAAATAATTTATAGGGATATAAAATTAGTCTCCTGTTCTATCTCTTAAAGTCTCTCTTGATCACTGCTCTCACCCACTAGGTTAATGAATCTAACCCTATATTTCACCAAGGTTTCATCTTGTTTTTGGTAAAGCATGGCTAAACCTTGAGGGGTAGGGAGGTTCCTCTGGGGGGGGTCCTCATAAGAGGAGGACTCCTTAAAGAAAGGCCATACCTCAAGATCTTACCACACTTATGCCAATACCCCTCAAGCTAACCTATCCAAAACCTCCATTGATGACCTCCTATTGAAGCTATTTTTCCCTAAGCCTAAAACAATTATTCTTGATGATTGCACCTATAAGGAGGTTGTTAGGAAAGGTAAACTCCTCCTATCTAAAGATATGGAAAATAATAAAGAGTAGTTGGATATATTCAATATAAAGTTTCATGAGGTTGATATGAACCTAGTAGGACTCATTTAAGAATGGAATGCATTGAATATGAAAGTGAACATGACTATCCAATCTTTCATTTATTTTAACAAGGTGAATAAGACTCTAGTTAGGTGATAGAGACCCCCCAACCCTAAGATCCCCAACATGACTCCCATAAAGAAAACCCCTTTATATGAATAAGGACAAAAAATGTTGCAGGTGATCCTCCCTTGGGATGACACTAAAGGACCTAGTAATAGGATGAGATCCAAGGTTTCCAAGAATAAGCAGGTTGCACTTGAGAAGATAACTAAAGAATAAAAGGGACCAATAGAGGGTCCCCCTCATGATATGTTTATTTTTATTGTGGGTTTTTCATCTCCTAAGAGTTTAATTAGCTAGTTTTTTTATTTCTTTTTGTTGTTTTGGCCTTTAGGGCCTACTATTATTTTGTTTATCACTTTTTATGGTTTTTGGTCCTTATAAAACCTAGATATTTACCTAATCAAATAAAAAACTTGGACATAGTATTAAAACACCAAGTAATACTCTCAATTAGAAGATACATTGTTCATTATAAATCTATTAATTATACCTTTTACTAAATTACATATTGACAAAGTTTAAAGTATTAAAAAGGTTAAATTTCACTTGCATTTATTATACCAAGGGTTTCAATAAGAGAAAGATAATAATATAGTTGTAAGATAACCATTACACACACCATTTATAGGGATAACTAAATACAAGTCTAAGGCCCTCCTTAGAGTATATGTCTATGTAGGTATCACTTAAAAAAAATAAAGGTTGTTAGGGTTTCCTCAACTCATGTGCTCACCCATTTTATCAAGTCATAGGTGGTCAAAGACAAAGAATCTAGGGTTTTTATTGTTGATAGTTTTCTACACATGATCTAATCATTAGATAAAGGTAAAATATGAATACATGTCTAAGTGCATCTTCAAGAAAAGATACAAATAATTATAGTACATATTTAGATATGTACACTTCCATTAAGATCAAGACACATGCACCAATGATGTGAGTGTCTAAACAAGAAAATAAGTAAAAATTAAGAGTGACCTAATCATAGAGTTAGCTTGTAGTTTTAAGAAAAACATGAATGATCATGATAACCCATAATAGTGCAAATAATAATATATTCTCTTTCTAACCCTTAATTGTATAGTCCTTGTTATATTTAGTTTACATGCTTGATGAGGTTAAATTATAATAAATTATAATTTCTTACCTATATCTAAATATTGAATTATTGCACTCAAACATTTTATTTCTATAGTGTGTTTATGTGAAATTTCCATCAGGGATTAAAAAAATACCATTTTGGAGATTTAGTGTCTTATAACCTTATATTGAGGATTATTTTCTTGTTGTTTCATTTAAGTTCAATAGGAGTCATTGGGATTTCCAAGATGAGGAATCTAGTTCTTTATCTAATTATTTAAGGTCTTCAACATACAACATTATCTTTCAAAACTCCACTTGATCCAAGGGAGATATTGAATCATTAACAAGTCCACCCCAAGATAAGTTATATACCCCTACAATAATTCATTTATTTACTTATTATTTTAGAAAATTGTTACTTTTTGGATGAATGTATGTGTATCTTTGTTTAGGCCTTCCCTATACCAAATAAATTTTTATAGAAATAATATTTCTTAGACTTTCCATTAATCACTTTTGGTTGCATATATCCCCATTTGGTTGAACATTTCACCTTACCCATTTAAAACTATTCTAACCCATCCTTTTGTTTAAATTGTATCCCTTTACAACCATTTACTTTACTTGCATATTTACAACCATATTTTACATCCATTAACATTTGTAGAGGTCTAGTGACAACTATATCCTTATGTCATAAGTTAGTATTTGGAATCCTTTCCTCTTGATACTTGTGTTTTAGGATACCCTATGCTATATATGTGGCATTAATTGGTACTTACCCAAACTCCAATTATTTCAAACTCTATTTTATTGACCTTATTTGAGTCCTAATCTATTGAGATAAAGAGGATAGTTGTGGGTTATCCTAGTCCATGCATAAATAGTTTATTGTAAAAATAATTGCTATAATTGGGATTTGTTATTTATAAAAAAGGATTGAATATGGATCCAAATAATGTTGATCTATACTATATTGGTCATCAACATAGCATATGTTTTAGGCACATAGTTTTCATAGACTATCAAGTTTTTTTTATCAATTTCATCTAGATATTTGGTGAGACATGTGAAATGATCACTAATGTGATGTACAAGGATAAAAGAGAGTTTTTGTAGATAGTGTATGTATATCATATTTTCCATAAATTGAAGAAGAAGATAATATTTCAACTTGTGTTGTCATTTCCATATTTATAAAGTATTTCCTATACATGTCAATGAATCTAACACAATAATAGGAGTGGTATTGAGTAAATAAGGAAAAAATATTTCATATTTTAGTGAGAATTTAAATGATCCAAAGAAAAAATATTTAGTATATGATGAATAATTTAATGCAATTATGAAAGTTCTAAATAATTGAGACATTATTTGTTACCTAAAGAGTTTGTATTGTATACATACCATCAAGCACTAAAATTCATTAACAATCAAAGCAAATTTGATTAGAAACATATGAAATGGGTTCAATTCACAATGAGATATTCATTTTTATTTAATCACATGAGTGGAAATTTATATAGAGTAGTAGATTAATTAATCCATAGAGTTCTTTTTTTTGAATAAATTAAGGGTGGAAGTGATATGATTTGATCTTAATAAGGGAAAATATGAAAGTGATGAAAATTTTCAAGAGGCATAAAAAGAATGTGAAGAACCAGTGATTAAAAATAGATCACCATGTTTATATTACTTCATTCAAGATATATTATTGTTTCTAGGAGGATAAGTATGTATATTTATAAGTTTAATGCATGAAAATTTTAACAATGAAAAACATAGTGTAGGTTTAGAAAGTCATTTTGATAGGATAAAACATTACCAAAAGTGGAAAAAAATTATTTTTATCCATGAATGAGTATGTATGTGCAAAAATGTGTTTAGGAGTGTAGAGTTTGACAACTATTTAAATGGAGAAGTCAAAACACATGGTTGTATCAACCATTTCCTATACAAGATAAATAATGGGAGGCTATTAGTATGGGTTTTACCATATTTATAATTTTTGTTATATTTTAAAATATGGAAAATTTTGTTTCTTATAGGAAAATTAGTGATGTGACAAACATTTCTAAGAAAATTTCAAGGAGATTGTGAAGTTGAATGGTTTCCACATAGGATGGTTTATGATAAAGATGTTAAATTTGTTGTAATTGTTTTTACAACATCATCAAATAAATTAATCACTAATTCTATTTTTAATTAATTATATCATCCTTAGATATATTTAAAAATGGAGGTAGTAAATAGAAGTTTGGGTAATTTGTGGAGATGTTCAATTGACTCTATGACTAGAACATGGGATAATATGTTGGTACAATATGAGTTTGCATATAATAATTTAGTGAATAGAAGGACAAGTAAGACACTATTTCATATTTTAAAAGGGTAAATTCCATGAAAACATGTGGATTTATGTGACATGTAAAGTGGAAAAAAATGAATAATATTTTACACAGTACATGAGACAAGTACATAGGCAAGTGCATGAACAATTGGATAAAATTAGTGCATGGTACGAGCAACACAAATATATGAAGATAAAATAAATGAAATTTCAATTTAGATACTTTGTCTTAGCACACCTGAGAAATGAAATATTTTATAAATAAATTTATGATAATTTGAAATGAAAAAAAAATTAGTTCGTGAAAAGTGTTATGAAAATTTTCAAAGAATACATATGTAATAGAGTTACATAAAGGGTTTGATATATCACTTATTTTTAAAATAGATAAATTATACCTATATTATGAAGGAAATAATAGTGAAATTTAAATACCATTTTTGACTATATATATATATATATATATATATATATATATATATATGAGATATGAGATGCCTAAAAAGGAACACAATGTTTAGTAACCTAAATCTAATCATGAATATTTGATCATGCTTATTTTATCCATTTTTATCTTCATTTAACTTTTTTATTTAATTGACACTTAGTTCACCAATTTGACATATCCTAATCCTAATATAGGGCTTGTTTTATCTTGTAATAATGATCCATTACACACATAAATTTTATGACTACCAAAAACACCCTATGCACATTTATGCTTCAATTTAGACTCAAACCCCACCACATCTTCTTAGGGGATATAAATAATAAACATGAACAACATATATCATTTATCATGTCCTTATATAAGTATTCAATATAGTTCCTACAAATGTTCATATTTTCAAATGAAACTATCCCTCATAAAAAGATCCATATTTTCTAAAATTAGGTTCTGATTACTTTAATCCATCCTTAGTTAAGTTTTAATCCAATTTTATGCAAACTTAATCTTACATGACCAAATATTCAATCTAATTTTATATGAATTCATATAGTCAAAGGAGTAAAATTTCACAAAACACTTAGGTGGGAGAAATAAATGGAGATTTCATTCATCTTTGGAATATCATTATGTAGGTAGTGCACAACACAATGGGCTGTTGATATCTAGAAAAACTCAAGCCACTAACATATATTTACTCTTTCATATCTACGTATCTCTTTATGGTACAAAACTAGGGTTTTCATCTTTAAACACACACACATGTGTGTGCGTGCACATGTGTACACACACACACTTTTTGATGGGAAAATTAGTCGAATAAGACCTTATTTTCACTATTGTACTAGAGTTTTCCATAAATCATATTTTTTTAAAACACAAGGTCAACTAACATGGATAATAGTATTAAGAATTAGTAATTACCTTGGGGTAAATTACTATTTATTTTGTGTAAATTACCATATGGTTTATATGGTATAAGGGTTAGGTTATTATTGGTTATATGTATATATTATTATAACAACAATAATCACAAATAAATGGTTGGTGAGATATATGAGGAATGTGATTATCCTTATTTATATAGAATACATTTACTATATATTTTTATGTCTCGGATGATTTTTTAATTGAGTAGATAGTTTGTAATAGAGTAAATTATTATATTGTGTGTTTGAATATTAATCTCTATGTATCCAGCCTCAAAAATCTTTGCATGAGATACATATTGGTATAACTCATCCAAATACTAATAGTGGTTTTAGAGAAGTGTTAATTTGATCCCTATAATATATTTTTGAATTTTTATAGGGGAAATAAACCTAATCTACATTTCCCCTATGAATGTGAAAGAATAATGTTTCTAAGATCTTGTAGCATATGGTAGAGTAGTTTTAATATTTAGTATATTAAAGTCTTTCTACCTATACACTCATGGCATTAGTTTGATACTTCCATTTATGATTTATCTCCAAAGGTGAAGTCCTTAAAACTCTATTCCATTTAGAAGATTATATATATTCTTAAAAAAGACTTGAGTAGAATAACCCAATTTATAAAAATCCATATGTCAAGATCATGATGTCTAAAACATGATCATCATACACCAATTCAGAAACTTTAAGGTCCATCCATAGCATCATCATATATGAAGCCCATCATATATAATTCCATCTAAGTTAATTTATACATTATAATAATTCAATTAATGTAGGTATGTGAGTATTTACATAAATTTTTTGGTCACATTATCTTCCATCTAGTTTAGTAAATGCATATAGGTTTACTAATAGTTGTTTTAAATTTTTTTCATAAGTTTTGAAATCTTTAGATTTATAAATTATATTATTTTATTAATATTATTCTTCTCTTGTCAAAAGTGTTAAAGTATTTTTATTGATTTTTTGTCAAAATTTGTCATTATATGTCAATTTTATCTCATCAAAGTCAAAAATAGTATCATCAATGTCAAATTCAGTCATTGTAATGGATGTATTTTTTATGTAAATTGAAATCCATGTTGATTTACATTAAAATAGGTAAGTTATACCAATAAATTTTATGTGGAAACTTTTGATCCTTAATTTCAAATTCACTGAGTGTGAAGTGACATGAAAGAGGTCAAAGGTAAAGGTGGAGGGAGGTTTCCGAAGCCTCTCATTAATAACCAAAAATTGGGCCTATATGATGTGGTGGCATCTTTTTTAGTTGTATGGTGTGATGAACTTTTCATTTTTTCATTTGTATGGTGTGTGACATAAATAAAATATTGTAACCATCACCTGCTCAGTTGGAAAAGAGGATAATGTAGATAAAATTGAATATGTAAATCGTTATATAGGAGGGAATTTGACTACAAGAATCCTCTAACTACAAAGATCCCTTGACTATCATACTTCATTGGAATATGGTAAGTTGGTGAATACATTCAACTAGAAGTGAAAGTGAGATAATTTCTCATATGTAGGTGATCATGTGAAACAAGATCTAGATATCAAGATTTAGACAACATTATGTAGACCTAAAAGTATGTTTTGGCATATGATTCTATTTTTAGTTCCAATGATGTAATTAATCCCCATGTAAACACTAAGGGGGAAATGTTGGGAATTATTATTTATATTGAGGTGCATTATTATTTACTATGTGTAAATTACAATATTGTTAATACGGTAAGATGGTTAAGTTATTATTGGTTAGTCAAATATATTTTTATAAAAACAATATATCATAAGTATATTATAGGTTTGGGTTGTTGAGATATTTGAGGGATATGTTTTTCCCTATTTATAGGGAATAAATTTCCTATATATGTGTATGTCCTAGATGATTTTCTAATTGAGTGGATAGTGTGTAATAGAGTACAATATTATACTATGTTTTTGAATATTAATCTCTATGTATTAAACTTCAAGAATCTTTGCATGAGATAAATCTTGGTATAAGGTTTTCCAAATACTAAAAAATACTAGAAATCATTCCTATCTCTACTAAGAATTCATGTCTTTGAGGGAACTATGGCTCAACTTCTAGAAGGTTCTTGGGTTTTTTGAATTTTGTATGTTCCTACATTTTATTTTCCTTTTTAGACAACTAATGACTTAGAAAGTTAATTTCATACATCTTTTTCAGAGTTTGGACTTGTTCATTTCTGTTTTACTTTGTCTATTTAAGTCATTTATCTTCAATTTTTTGTTTAAAATTATGTTTACAATAGCCTTCTTTATTTTACTACATTTATATGAATTAGGCATAATAAAAATATTAATTCAAATTCCTCATAATCATTTGGTGAACCTATTTATCAATTCATCATGTAAACCTTAAGTTTCCATTAGGGTTATAGCCTTTTAGGGTTTCAAATTTTTGGTCTTAGGGTTTCAATATTTTTGTCTTAGGGTTTTAAAAAATTTCCTTTTTAGTTTTATATTATTATAATTTACAAATAAATTAATGTAGTGGATGATTAATTTTTGTTTCAATCATCTATAGTCCTTATGGTATGTTGTATTCTGATAATCAATAAAATCATTCATACTCATGCAATAAATCGAATCAAGTCACAATGTGAGACACAAACATTACTAATTAAATAATTTGTAAGGTAAACTATAACATGGGAGTAAGAGCAAACATTACTTCAAGATGTTATAAGGTCTCCTCTAAACCTTGAATATGGTGATAGCTACTTTACTTGTAATTAGGTCCATGTTATCATTATCCGACAAGGTAATTTGAACCACCTATAGTGTCATATGAAGGTAACAAACACGTCCTTCCTAAACCCCATACACCTCACACATATCATCTTGATGGTGTTTATATGGATATGCACTTATAAGTACCTAGGGTTTGTGTTTGTGAATCACTTCAAGATCAAATCATCATTATGATCAAGTCAATAGAGGAATTACAAAATTAAAATTAGTTTTTCAGGTCAAAAATCATATCCCTTGAACATAATATCACACATACAATGAATTTAGAATATTTTAGTGTTAATCATGCATATACATCTTTGTCTAACAATTTTTTTCCTAAAGATACTTCATATCAAGATTGGAAGAAAAAAATTCACATACAGCTAGAGATTCAAAAATTTCACAAAAGTCTACTAAGAGTTCAATTGAAATTATAAGATAAATGCTTAAAACTAAAGTTATAAAACTACTTCTTATACATCTTATAATAATATTGAAAAATACTATTGTGCATATCATGAAATTCATGGGAATCATATGTATAGTTTTTTTTTTATTTGAAGAATAAAATACAATGGATTATCGATAGTGGTGATCCTATAATAGATACATTAATTAAGAAACCCACTTACATTATGTTTACATCTCTTAAATAAAAAGTGCAAATATAAAAAGTGTCAAAAAATGAACTAGTGAAAAAGGAATAAAAACAATAAGCATGGATTCAAAAGTAAAATTTAGAATAATAAAGATTAAATAAGTTACATTAAGAGAAGTTACTACAAGATAAATATCATAATAGAAATTTCATGAACAAACTCAATGTAAATAAGAAGGCACATTTGTCAAAAGTCTATCATGAGTGAATTTTAAAATAAAATGTTCCTAACAAGTATAATGATACAAGTATGGTTGTTAAGGATTCAAACATCATATCTGATTCATGCATATATGAGCAATATAAGTCTCACATAAAAATATATATGGTAACATTATCAAGCCAAGAAGTAAAATAAAATAATATTTCTCTTCCTAGTGTTTAAGTAATGCTACATGACTCTTCTCTAATTGAAAATGAAATTTAAGATTCTAACCATGATGAACATACCCAAGAAAAACATAATTTTAGGAAGATAACTCTAATCTATAGTGCATTATATTTTTCATATACAAAAGCACAAGATGAAAAGAGTGGCATACCATAATTTGAAGATCAAAAGGATAGTTATGAGCATGATAATAATTATATAGAATATGATTGGAATGGTAAAAATAATATGAAAGATGAAAATGGAAATATAATTGAGGGTTATAACACGACTATAACTTGCACTATGATATCCCCTTGATGATATTTTAGGATTTTAGTACCATAATCTAATTGTACATAGTTTTTTCTTTCTTGCATATTCTTCTTCCTTTTGTTTGCATGTGAGACTATGTGATCCATTCTTATATGCCTTTAGTTTTTAGTGACTTGTTAGCCTGTTATCCCTTCCATCCTTTTCCTTCTAGATCTGGACAATCTCAAAATAGTGTTTAATTTTTATAGTAGTGACATTCATCTATATAAATGCATATTTTTTACCAAAATTATATCATTTTTATTTCAAGACATAATCACCTAGAACATGAAAAAAATGTTGACCATTATTTTCCTAATTGGTCAATCTTATCATTCATCTTGTTTGTTTAGAATATGCATTTATAGAAAATAAAGGCTTAATTATTTTAATTTTTAGATAATTTACTTAGTATAAATATGTAAGTTCCTACCTTCTGTGAAAAGTGTATTTCTTTCAATTTCTATTGTGTATACATGTGACATCTTTTGATAAGTGTAAATTTGATGAAATGATAATGTAAAAACACTTATTTGCATACATTTTATACTATCCTATAGATTTATAACATTTTTAATTCATATTCCATAGGGGGTAAATTCATGATACTTAGAAATTTAATTTTTTTAGTGATCATCCTTCATTGTGAGTTATCTATATTTGTCTCATTTATTATATGTTCATACCTTTATTCCATTGTAACACCTACTATTTCTATTTTTCATATTTAAAAATAAAAAATAAAAAAATGAAGTATACTAAAAATGTTAAAACATTCAACTATTCTAAAAAAATTCTAAAATTAGAAGTTGACAATGATTAGAGATTTAGTATACATCTTTGTAATATTTTATTTATCTCATGATTAGTAGATAATATATTATTTGTATATCACACATGAATTTCACAAGTATATATTAGGTTTTTTGTGGGAAATACAAACATTTATACAGATTAAGATGTTGGACTCTCCTCTACACATTGGCCTTTTTGAGTTGGGGGAATATCATTCACAAGTGATAATATACATGTGTTATCATTATATAACCTCTATACTATTAATATTTCACTGTACTAATAAATGCCTTGGTACAATTTCCATGTTGCATATTGTACATGAACAAGCCATTTACTAGGATATGATCACATGATATATGCATAGCTTAGACTACTTTTGTTATTTTTATGATTCATTGATCTTGTTTAATTATACATAGTAAATTAAAAAAAAAAAAAATCTATTATGTTGGCTCTTGGCCATTATGTGTAATGTTTAATGTATTTCTATGATATCTTGTGTGTTGTGTGTGACATTTGAACATGTCCTTTATTTTTTCCTTGCCCATATGTGTGTGAGACATTTGAACATGTCCCTTATTTATGTAATTATCCATGTATATGGGTGTTATTTTGGACATTTGATCATGTCCTTGATTTTGTCCCTTGACCCATTTATGTTTGTTTTCTATAATTTGTGTTTTTTTTATGTGTGATTTTTGATATTGATCACTTTGATATGTGTCATCATCCATATCATGTAATACTAAGATACTAACATAATAACCATATGAGATTAAATTATACATTATTTATGATTTACATATTAAATTCTATGCACATTAAAATCTTAATTTTCTAACACTTTTTACATATGCTATAATTTTCAATGAAAATATATTTACTATTCATTTTTCAAGTTAAATTTTCTTTTTGAGATAAGTGAATTTTTAGAGTAATTCCATCACCTAAAAATGGGGGAATTTTAGTGGGATTCTCATGCATGAGATGAGCCATTTAAAAAAATTAAAATTTATTTATTTTTCATAATCATAGTTTCTAATTTTCAAACTTCAATTATTAACAAATATTATGGGGTATATGACATTGCATATGCACACCTATTTAAGTTTAAAAGAGAAAATTCACACAATTTGAAATTTTCAAATAGAATTTACAATGAAATTCACATTCAGTTTGAATTTTATAATTAAAATGGGGGAATGATATAATTTCATGCCACTTTTATCATTTTTTAGCTATGGACATCATAGGAGCATGGGTGTACTCCATTATCTTGTGCTCATGATTTAAAAAACTAGAATATACTATACTATATGATAATATTACAATTGAATATATAACACATTTGTAATGGTTGATTCAATATAGGTACATGACTTGGGGTTTATTGTGCACTCAATCATTATGTGGGTGAATCTATTAGGATTTCAACCCATTTCACATCTTGGGGTTACAAATATTTCTAGATATAATTTTAGGTTCAACATCTCTCAAAAGCTTTTATTTCACTTTAAAAGATAAAATTAATGTTTGGGGTTGATCACCCCTAATTTTATCCAATGGTTTATCTAAGGAACCATCTTCTCCAAGTACTTCATGGGAGACACTCATTCTCTAATGATTAAAGGAAACAAAATCACCATGAAAAGTCATAAAATTCAACATGAATTTCACTCATACAAGTTTACTCATTCCTTAATCTCATTTTAATTTTCAAATTATTCAAATATAATCAAAATTTAATTTTTCAAAGTTAATTTCTAATTAAAAATTATCAAAGTTTAGTAAAGTTTGAAAAATTCAAAGTCAAGTTTCCAAATTTTAATTTCAAAGGAATGAAATATACACTCCATGTGTTTTCATAGTTTTCAAAAATTTACATTTCCTTGAATGATTTAGGTATGTATCCCAAAGATAAAGTGTGTTTTACACACTAAGGTATAGCTTTCCTTTATTCTAGTAATTTATTTCTAGACTGGGGGGATTCGGTAACCTAATCTAGTCATGAATACTTTATTATGCCTATTTTACCCATTTTTATCTTCATTTTAATTATGAATTATCGATACCTATTTCACCAATTTGACCTATCCTAAACCTAAGAGAGGACTTATTTTATCTTGTAACTCTCATCCATTGTACACAAAACTATTATGACTACTAAAAACACCTATATGCATCTATATGTTTTTGTCTATACCCAAATTCTAGCATGTATCCTTAGGGTATAAAATAAATTGACATGGAAAATAATGACCATCAATCTTATCCTTATCCAATGATTATATAAATTTCATACCAATGATTTATTTTCACATGAAGCCCTACTTAAGGTTGACCTCATTTTTTTTAGGATTCATGACTTTTTTTGTCTCAATGAGATTGATATAAATACACATTCAAATAACTTATTAAACAATTGTAAATTTTAATTCACAAGGATTTTTTCCCTTAGCCAAGTATCAAGCTAGTTTTATGTAGCCCAAATCCCACATTATCAAGTATTTAAGTTGATTTTAGATGCATTAATATATTTAAAGGAGCACAATTACACAAATAGTTTAGGTGGGTAACTAGATGGATATTTTATCCCTCTTCAAATTATTGGTATGTAGGCAATGCTCAACATAATGGGGTGTTGAGGTTTAACACAACTCCAAAATTTAACCCCTTTTTAATCCATATCTATTTCTCTCCTTATGCCACAAAGTTAGGGTTTTCATCTTCAAAAGGTAACATAAAGGTCTTTGCACACTTTTTAAAGATAAAATAAACATGATAAAACCTAATTTTCTCTATCACACATAATAATTTTAGAATTTACAATTTTATATTAAAATATAAGATCAACCAATAGGGAAAATAAATAAAGTCCTTCACATCCTCTAATGGGCATTCTTATCCTTGATAGAACCTTGGTTTGACGTTTGGAAGTTTTATGAGTTTTATAAATTCTATTTATTCATGCAATCTATTTTCTATTCAATAAATTAATAACTAATAAAGTTAAGTTCATCTCTTGTTTTCATAGTTTAAATTTGTTAATTTCTATTTTCCTTTGTCTATTTCAATCCTTTATCTTCAATATACTATTTAAAATTATGTTTAAAACACTCTGATTCATTCTATTTAATTTATGTGAATTAAGGTTAATTATAATAATAATAATAATAATAATAATAATAATAATAATTTAAACTCATCATAAAAATAATGAATTGCAATAAGTGATTGGCATGCAAGTTCAAAAAACTACTCATAAAGAGGATAATATAGAATATATAGTAGAATGGAAAGGCCAAGGAATAAACAAATGAAACATAGATTAGTGGATAAAAAACTTAAAAAATTGAATAAAATTAGTAGATCTCTTAGAATTAGCATCCAAGTTCACATGCAATCTTGCATCAACCAAAAATATGATAGTTGAGGAAAGTTTTCTAAGTGTTGTTTTTCATAATTTTATTCTTATACAGATTGTTTTTGTAAATTTGTGAAATTTTTTTGTGTTGCATAAATATTCTTTCTAATTTTTGTACCACCTTTGAGTTCATGCCTATTTTTGAATTTTTGTTCTACCTACAAGTGTGCATAGGTTTGTAATGTTATATGTGCTTGTTATCACACACACTTGTAACTATTTTTATCTAAAAAATCTTGTGAATATTTGAATAATATTTATATGGATTTGTTATCTAAAATGTCAATATTTTTTTCAATCCTATTCTTTCAAGGATTTATTAATAAATTTTTAAAAAAATCTTCCTTTGGTTCCCTACATATTTTTATTCTTTTCCATAAAAGTAGCATAATTGGTGAGATTCTTTGGAGTTTTTTTTCTTCATTATGTAATATATGGATTGATGTGATAATCATTTTGGGCACATGTAGTAATATGTTGTAGATGTTATTTATGGATTATATATAACTTCAGTCTTTTACACTTAGAGAACTTAGACCTTGGTTATTTATCCTAGTTCTAGACCTTTTCAACTTCTAAAAGTCTTGTATCTACTTGATATTATGCCCCTTGTCCTATATATCTTAGTTTGATTAGTATTTTATTGATTACCCAAGCCTTATCTTTCCCAAAATGCTTAAAATTTACTTATATTCCATATATTTAATTTCTAAGCCTATACCTTCTATCATCCTCCATAGACACTAACATCCAAGATAGACACTAGCATTGATGTTAGTGTCATGACCTAACACAAGTGTATAGTTCCATAAAGTAATCTAATTTACAAATAAAAGGTATCCTAATGGTTAGCCTAAGTGATTTAATATAAGTTATTACTCCAAAGGGATTGATATAAATACAATATCAACCCTCATTTACTCTTCACTTATAAAAATACCAAAGAGACCAAGGTAACTTATCAAAATCACTCTATCAAGAATTCAATTAAACAAAGCTTCCCTATTTCCATATCACTCATAGGTATAAACCATTTGTAGGTTTAAATTAATAAAGGAGTATCCCAAGATCCTTATTTTATAAGTTACAAGCTACGTCATTTTTGTACTTGCTTTTGATAATATTTCATGATTCACACACAAACCAACACATAAGGGAGAACTACATGAGTTTGAGGCTCTCTTCTAAGTATTGGCTATGTAGATAGTACCCATTGGATATTGGGGTCTTTGAATTCAACTCAACACCATTAATTTATTTTTAAGGGATAATTTTTACCAATTAGATATTTTATGGAAATTTTCTAAACTTTTAGAATTTCCAATGAATAATTTTTTGAAAAACTATTTACCAAATTTTCTTATAAAGGGCCCATAGAATTGGTAAATTTTCCAAGATATGCATATATTAGTATTAAATTTTATGTTTTTATTTTAAAATTTACTATATTATTTGTGTTAGTTTTTAATATAACATTTATTTTCCTATAAATATACACTTCTCAAAAATTCTCATTCCTTAAAAATTACCCTAGATACTATGTAAACACTAACCCATTTTCCCCCAAGGTTACCATGAAGATGAAGAACTAGATTTTGAAAATTTATTAGTGATTGTCCATGACCCAAATATGAATGACCCAAAGCAAAGGTGAAGTCAAATATAGAAGCATCTAGGTGGTCACATATATTTTCAATAAGTGTTCCAAATAGAACACTTGTGTCAAACCCTGACAGTTGTGTTGATGCAACCATCCCAGGTTGACATTAGTGTCCAAAACTCTAGAAGTGTTAGATTTAGAATATAATGACTATTATAAAACTGTCTTCCAACCTATTTCCTACATGTTCTAAATCTAGAACTATATTAGCATCAGAATCAACTATGTATATTACTTCTTTATAATTTACATATATAACTGTGTTATACTTTATATGTTTATCCTATACTTAGCATAATAAATTGAGTGTATGCTTATATCTTATTTTATCACCAAATTGGCCTATTGTAGATATGATTATTACCCTTGTGCATTTTAATTTCTATATTCTTAACCCTTATACCACAAAGGATAGGATAATCCCCCTTATCCACTTTAAGGTTAAACATTTGGTGAACATGATCTTTAAACATAAAACCCTAGGTCAATTAGGGTTTTATGATTTTTTTGTTCTTCATTATTGATTACTATAATTTTTCAATCATGTTTGTCTTGGACACATCTATAAATTATTTCATGGTCCAATATCTTATATTTTCTATGGTTCACTACATTAATTTCCTAGTTTGATCCATCCAATCTACAAGGGATTCAAAACATGCATTCTTGCATCCTCCTTATTTTTCTAATGTTTACAATGAGTGGGTTTTAAATTATAAACAAAACTTGATCTCTCTTCAAAATTATTTTTGAAATAATATAGATACAATATCTATATTCCAATGTGCATGTTCTTAACTGATTTTTCCACTTATAATATATAATAGGTTCCTTCTAAACCTAAAATAATAATAAAATATAAGGGATATGACATTACTCACCAATTAACAAATACACATGTAAAATTTCAATCCTTAAGCTCCTAAAGTAATCTAATATCTATAAGGATATCCTATATGATGCATTTCATGAGAAACAATTTCTAATTAATATTAAGCCCACTTATTTTTTGGATATTATGAAATATCTCAAGAATAATAATAATATCATCACCTTTGATGTAATATATTTAACATCCAAAGACATTGTTGACCAAAATTATCCTTTGTTCATACAAGTGAAAATACAAAGCAAAGTCATAAAAATAATGATCACTGATAATGAATTAGGCCTAAACATGTGTAGCATCCAATTCCTAACCACCATGGGTATTGACACAAACCTTATTCAAAAAATAATTATGCACATAAAAGGGTTTGAAAATTCACATATCCCTTTGGTTTTTCAAATTAAATTAAATATTATTGTGGGTCCCTATACATTACCCACTTATACCAAGTTATGCCAAATGATTTAAACTATAAAATTCTCTTGGGATGGCCTTGGATACATGAAATGTATGTGGTTCCCTATACATTGAATTAATTCTTAATCTTTAGTCATCAATGATTCATTTACACATGTCCAACAGATCTTAATCCCTTCAAAAATTATGGAATGGTCCAACAAATAGATGATCCTAAACCAAAACACTTCAAATATGAGTCTAAAATTAATACATTAGTATAAGATCCTTACTAGACTATGTTATCTAAGGTATCAAAGAGATAGTTATCATGTTTACCTAAGTCCCCAGCTTCATTACTTCTATAGATAATAGAATATAGGATTATATCTCTCCCTTATCCTATCAAGGTTGATATGAGTTGACCTCTACCCAAAGGATATAATATGAATTTTTATTATCACTATCATTTAGGACTTGAGCATGCTATGAACCAATGCCTTACCTTGAAGCACAATATCCAAGATCTTATTTATGACTAAAATCTTACATTTGAGGATATTCCAAATTAATTAGGTTCACAACAACTCAAAAAACAATTGTGACAATAGGATTTAACAATTACATTATACATGGGTGGTTTTTATTTTTGGCATAACCATATCAATCCTACACAAACAAAAATCACTTACCATATAAAACATTTTCAACATCTTGGTTTTGGTATACAAGACTTTAAAAATAAGGTAAATTTGAAAGACTCCTTAGTTAACATACTAATAATAATTGTTTATCATCCTAAGGTAATTCAGACATGAATTTGGGTTATTCTTACCATATCTCCATATGTGCTTACATTAGGAACTCTTTGGATATACCAAATGGAAGTAAAAATTGATCCAAATTAGTAAGTTATTTCCTTTCCTCATGAAAACAAATTAATACATATTCTAAATGATGGCATTACTTCTACTACACATGTAAAATGTAAGGAGGAACATGTTATGTATATTTTTAACCTATCTAATCATAATGAAAATAATGTAAAATATCCAAATTAAGATTTTAAAGTATTAAGTGGGGGAGATACCTATGGACATCCATTAGATGATATCATAGAGTAGTATATTCAAACATTTGAAAATACCAAAAAGATAAAAAAAAACATTTAAAAATCAAAAATACTTTTTGCACCTACATGTTCTATTAGCTCCTTAGAATATATGTGTTAGTTTTATGTTAATAGATGGCATATTGAGTTACTTATATATACACATGTGTGTTAAACTTATACTTGAGTGTGACATAGGCACACATAAATACATGATCTACTCTAATTTTAGATGTAGGCCTTCCCACTACCTATGTCATATAGACAATGAGGGCATCAACTTCTTTTATCTTGATACACATAGCTTATATGATTCTATGATCACTCTACATTATCATGTTTGATCATATATATGTACTTATAGATGCCTTAACCCATGATTATATCTTACACAATGTACTTGATATGTTATACACTTGACTTTTTTCCTAACACATCAATCCATGGTTACTATGACATGTTTATGCTAGTTACTTATACTTCACTTTATACACTTATTTGAGTTTCATACCTTGATATTTGTATGCCTTTTTTTATCATTTAAATATGATCCTTTGATTGTGACCTATGTGCTGATGTATGATTTCATTGAAATTTTCATATGTCATTATTGTATGAAAATTTGAATATGTCATCCTTACTTTTGTGGACATTTGACTAAGGAATGTCAATTAGATTGTGTGGCATTTGAACATGCCACTTATTTATGGTCTCCTTTGACCATTACCTTTTGACTTGATTCTGAGTGCTCTTATGTGGATGTTTATTTTTTTGTTGATCTTGTAATGTTACTATCTAGACATTTACATGATCCTTATCATGAATCCCATGCCTTCAGTAATCATATAGGTTTTATGTGATTTAATGATATATCTACCTATACATGCTCCTTATAAATTCTACATGGTTACATTCATAGATTATATAGTTATCTTATCCTTTTGAGGTGAGGTAATTACTAGTTCATATCTTTCTATCACCTCAAAGAGGGGGAATATTAGTGGGGGCATGTCATAGAGGGATGTTCTCCATGCTTGGAATAGTTTCCAAATTTAGTAGGGTCATACTTTGGAAGCATGTTCTCCACACTCATTTAGTATATGGTACTTAGATTAATTTTTAGATTTAATGGGGGCATGTTATATAGGCATGGCTTCCACAAATTCATAATTTTAAAATTAAATGGGGGTATATTTTGGAAAAAAAATCTCCACACTTATTCACGTTTGGCATAGTTATTAGATTCAGTGGGGTCATGCTTTGTAAGTATGTTCTCCACACCTATTTAGTATTCAACATCTCCAAATTAAAATGGGGGCATGTTTTGGAAACATGTTCTCCATATTGGTACTTATATCAATTTTCATATTTTTCCATATATAATGGAGGTATGTTTTGGAAGTATATTCTCCACACTTAAATAGTTTTTTGAATTGGAAATAACATATAGCTTATGATTTATATCATAATTGTGGTATAATTATATACATTAGTACCATTATTATACATAGTTTTAGCATGAGATATATCTAAGATGCATATGCTATGCAATGTGCACCTAATATTGTAAAATCAAAATCATTTTTAAATTCCAAAACTCTTTTATGGACTATTACCACATCATAGACTTTTAATATTGATACTCCATGAAATTTTACAAACTTTTTTGAGCCAATATATTGCAATAGTTGGTTCAATTTTTGGTATGGTTGAGGTGATCAAATCACTCAATCTTGTGAACTTTCCCTATTGGAATTGATTTTATCATCCAACCTACCATTGTCTTTCAATTTAAATCTATTTAAATTACATTTGACCTAGATTATATGCACTAATTATATATTGTAACATGCTCTTAGTTACAAGTCAACGCACAATAAAACACTCAAGTTAGGTACACACAAAGACAAGGTGTGTTATACACACCTAGGTATGTATTCTTTTCCTTTAAAATAATATTTTAATTACTATAGTAAAGGTGGGGGGGCCAGAATGTATATTATATTTATGGTTTATATATCACCTCATTCTTGTGCACTTGGTAAACTTAGACCTTGGTTATTCCTCTCAGTTTTAGACCTTTCCTACTTCTACAAGTCTTGTATTTGCTCTATCTTCTTCTATTTAGCCTATATCTCTTAGCTTGAACAATATTATATTGATGACCTAGGATTTTTATCTTTCCTAAAATTCTTAAAATATTCTTATCTTCCATCTTTACAAGTTTTGATCCTATACCTACTTTTTTCTCCCTAAACACTAATGTTTGAGAGGGACACTAGCATTGATGTTAGTGCCCTAACCTGACACAAGCATCCAATGCCATAAAGTCTTCCAATTTATAGATAAAACATATCCTAATGGTCATAATAAGTTATTTATTGAGATTTATTACTATAAAAGGATTGTTATATATATAATATCAACTAGCATTCATTCCTCACCTAGAAAGAGACCAAAGAGACCAAGGCAACTTATCAAAAGCACTCCATCAAGCATTCAAATTAATAAATATTCCCTAATTACATAATATTCATAGATACAACACATATATAAGTTTTAATTACTAAAGGAATATCCCAAAAGCCTTAATTTTTAAGTTACAAGCTATGTCATTGTTATACTTGCTCTACACAATATTGCATGATTGACACACAAGACAACATGTGGGAGAGAACTACATGCGTCTATGGTCCTATTTTAGAGTATTTGATATGTAGGTAGTGGCCACTGATAGTGGGGGTTTTAGGTTCAAATTAACACCATGTGCCCACTAACCCATTTTTACCCAAGGTCACCATGAAGATGAAGAACAAGGGTTTTACAAATTCATGAGGAGAAATAGTCCATGACCCAAGTTTGAATGCATTAGAGTGAAGGTGAATTCAAACCTAGAAGCATCCAAGTGGTTTCATATATTTTCAAAAAGTATTATGTATATGACACTTATGTTGACTTAAACATCAGTGTCCATAACTCTAAAAGTAACAAATATAGAATCTAATGATTGTTCCATAATCATCTTTTATTTGATTTACTACCTATTCTAGATCTAACATAGTGTTATCATTAGAACCAAATAATTATATTACTTATTTTTCATTTCTATGCAAATCTTAGTTGTAATTTCTATGTTTATCTTATACCCAACATAAAAAAATTTAGTGTACTCTTATATTTAAGTTTAGCACCCAATTGGCTTGTTGTATATTGATTATCACCCTTCTGTATTATTATTTATATAATCTTAACACTTATAACATAAATGATAGGATAATACCATTTATCTAATTTAGGGTTAAATATATATGGTAATTTTTTTGAGTGAAAAAATGTATAATAGTACAAGGTTTTCTAGTGCAATTATTGAGGTCATGCAACTTGTTTGTGTACATTTTGTTTGGGGAACATATCCCTGGTATTTGTTATGAAAGGAAATGTTAATTTATATTTTTATTTAATTCTATAAATCACAAGAATATAATAATGATATATTATTTATTTACCATTTTGTAGTATATTCTTATGTGCTATGTTAATGTATGGTCATGTTTTGAAATTATGGGAAAAACTATATTTATGGCAAACTAAGGTGTGTTAATCTATTTTAATTTGTGTAAAAACCTTAATGTAAGTAGGTGGGTCTTGTGCCTATATAACTTTGCATAAGAGATATTCTAATGATGAATAGTATAATATAGTTAATTATTCTTTAGTTGTTGTAATGATGAATAGTATAATAAAGTTAGACCCCAAGAGATATTCTATAAGTTTGAGTCTTGAATATCTCATTGGCTAGATCATTGAGTTATGAAAATAATTTGTGTATTAAAGTATGAAATATAATAAATATGTTAGGTTCATGATCATAAATTTGAAAGGTCATGCATTCTTATGGTGGCATAATTTTCAAGCTAAAATATTACACAAAAGGAAAATATAATATAAATACTTTGAATAGATTCATCATAAAGCTAAGGATAAATTGATTCCTATATACTATAACATTATTTTGTTTAATAATCCTCAAAACTAGTGACAAAGGAAAATGAGTGTGAAAAATTACACTAGGGAGTACTATAGACTTACTATGAGAGTGGGTCATGTGGAAGATTATGTTGAGAATATTTTTAGGTTTGTAAATTAATTGTGCATGAAAATTTAAGATGATTTTTAGATTCTCATATGTTGATCTATTGAAGATGCTTATTAGTGTATGTTTAAGAAAAAATAATTTTTATCACATAAATAGCAAGGAGTAACACAAGGAAATTGAAATTTTAAGCATGGATGTGGACAAGGATGAGGAAGTATAAAAAATTATTTTTCATAATTGTAAGAAGGTGAGGTGATTAATTTACATTGAAATTATTAGAATACATATATGTGTAGAGGCTCCTATGGATAAGGTCGGGTTAGTGGATTCAATGGCACATTTTTCAAATGTAGTGAAATAAGACATAGTGTGTTTGAGTGTCCACATATGCATACTAAAATAAATAAGATAAATAATTTGAGTGTGGATATTATAGAGGAAGATGAAGAAAGTTTTTTGTCTATTCACAAATGTAGATGAATAAAAAAATATAGAAGTTATCATGATGAAGAGGCTATTTATAAAACTAAGGAAATAGGAGAAAAGTCCCACATAACCAAATAATATGTTTAGAATCATTCATAAATCTCATAATATAAATTAAAAATTTATTGTTGATAGTGATAGCACTAATAATACTATTTCACAATAAATGGTGGATAAACTAGGGTTGAGAATAATTGTGTATCTAAATCCATATAAGGTTTCATGGTTGTTGAAAGGAAATAAGGTTCTAATGAAATAAAAAAATTTGGTAAGTTTCTATATTGGTGCATATAAAGATGAGGTTTTATGTGACATTATTCCTATTGATGACTTTCATATTTTTCTTGAAAGGCCTTTGAAGTTTTACTAAAATACATAATATTTTTGTAATATGAACACATGTACATTATGTAAATATGGTGTGAAACATCATTTTCATTAAAACATAGATGTGAAGAATTTCATGAGATTCCAATGGTCATCATGATTCTAAGAAATGAGTTCTTGAAAGATGTGAAAAATTAGAGCACACAGTATGCATTGATTTATAAGTCATCTCAAGTGAACAAAAGCATAGAAACTAAAGAGATACTTATGCAGAAATTAAAGGAGATATTAGGTGAATTTGAAGATACTATGTCTAATGATCTACCAAATGTATTTCCACTAATGAGGGTCATAAATCATTACATGGATTTGATACTAGGTTTGAGTTTACTAAACAAAGTGGCACATGTATTGACTCAAAAATAGAATGCATAGGTGAAAAGATAAGTTCAATAATTGTTGGATAAAGGGTTAATCAAATAAATTTTGAGCCCATGTGTAGTAAAAATAATATTAGCACCTGATAATAATGGATAATGGATAATGTGCACAAATTTTAGATCCACTAAAAATATAGACATAAAGTATGGATTATCATTGCCATGCATAGATGATTTGATGGGTTTATTTATGGAGAAATATACTTCACAAATATTTAATTCAATATTTTATATCATAAAATTCACCTAAGATAAGGTGATTAATGAAAATTAGCATTCAAGACATTAGAAGTTTTATATTAGTGGTTGGTTATTCCATCTGGGTTAACTAACACACTGATTAAATTTAGGATGTGATGAATGATGTTCCTAAACAATTTTTGGCTAAGTTTTTAATTGTGTATCTCAATGAGATATTTAATTTAATAAAAAATTTGAAACATCTTTTCAAATTTATATATAAGTTGGGAGATATAAATTTATTGATAAATTTGAATAAATGTAGTTTCATGTAAATATAATAAGTATACATAAAGATTTTGTGAAGATGATCCATAGAAGGTGTGAGCTTAATACATTTGCCATCACCATTGGGTAAATTTGAGGCATGTAATTTTCATGAAATTACAATTTTTTATAGGAACTTCATTCCTAATTTTAGTGAGATGTGCACAATGTGTACTGATGTGATGTATACTAATAAAACAAAGTTGTTGTGGATAGCGAAAGTAGAACATATTTTCCATCAATTGAAGAAGAATATAATAGAGTAACTAGTGTAATCATTGGGGTACGGAAGGCGGAAGGTGGAAGGTGGAAGGAAGATGGTTTCAAATTTTGAATGACGCGCTGGGGCGCGCTGGGCATGCTGGGTGTGCTAGGAGTGCTGGGCGGGCAGGGTGTGCTGGAAGCATTCCCAGAATGTGCAGGGAGGTAGATAGAAGGTGCCCTCCCAGAAGGGGGAAAAGAAGGATGGAAGGTAAATGGAAAATTTTTGGTGGTGAACCAAGAAGGAGGTAATAACCCTGGAGGGACAGTAGGAGAGGTAGAAATAAATGAAGAGACTAAATTTTATAGTGATAAAAAGACTGGAATACCTACCAGTACTACCCAATAGGATTACTCTCTTGTTGTGGTGGGGTAAAAGATTGAAAAGGAGAAAGAGAATGTACATTTAAACAAGGAAAAATTCTTAGAAGAGCTGAAGGTAGAGTACTCTAAACAAAAGAAGTGGTCCTCTCTGTTTGGCAAGAAACCCAATGGGAAACTTCTCTTCCCGCTGGTTATTACAAAATCTTGCTGGGAGAAAGGTGAGTTTCAAGTTATTATCCCAGATCCTTTAATAGATTTTTCTATGTCTTCTTTGGAATTCACCCTAGTGGGTGAATTTTTAGGGGCAAGACTAGATATATAATCCCTTACTAAAATGGTTAAAAGGAAATGGGTCATTCGAGGAGAGGTTGAAATGGCTCCAATGTTGAATGGTTTTTTATTGTTTAATTTCAACTGTAAAGAGGACATGAATATGGTTTTGTGTGGAGGACCGTGGTCTTTTGGCAAATGTTCTTTAACTATTAAAAAATGGGAGCCTAACATGGATCTTTTAGATTCTTTCTTCTTAAACACTCCCATTTGGTAAGACTTCTTGGCTTCCCTCTAGATTTTTGGCACGAAGACATTTTTAAAGGCATAGCCAGCTCTTTTGGTGAACTAATGGCTTTGGATAATGCAATGGCTACCAGATCCAAACTTTAACATGCCAGACTTTATGTTAAAGTAGCAGATTTGAATAATCTCCCAGAAAAAGTGGATTTAATTTCTAAGCATGGAAAAAAAACTCAAAGGTTTGTTTTTGAAGATCTGCCCAATTCTTGCTATGTTTGTAAAAAATAGGGGCATTGGGCCAGAAACTGTCCTTACAAAAGAAAAAATTATTCAAGCAGTGATTTGGATGACAGAAAGACCAAGGTTCAGCACAAGAAAGTATGGATACCCAAAGAAAATAATCTACAAGAAATAAAGAACAATGAAGATAATAAAGTCCTACATGCTGAGGAGGAGAAAGAGATTTCTAGTGAAGATCCCAAAGTTCCACAATCAGAGGCAAATGAAGAGTTTGTTGATGAGAATGAAAACTCTGAGCAAGAAGGATATGGGCTGCAATTAGAAACCACAATTCCTGAACAAAGAAGTGTTGATTTGATAGATTTATCAAAACAAATCATGGGCTGTCAAAATATGGAAGTCTGATGGGGAGATGTAATAGACAAAATTGAGTGGGAGAAAGGAAAATTCATGGATGGAATTGAAAAAAAATTAGAGAAAGGAGATGCTCTTGATTCTCAGTCTAGGGAGATTCAGGCTGAGAATGGTTCCCCTCTGAAGGAGCTAAATGTAAATGATAATGGAGAAAACATAAAGCACTTCCTAAACCAAAGAAAAGTGTTGATAAAAAAGACCATAACAAAGGGCATTGAAACAAGAAGCAGCAAAAAAGACCAGAAAATGAAGGTGAAACAGCCGGTTTCTACAATGGATAAATCTAGAAAAGGAAACGGATAGTTTTTAAAAGTGAAACCGGATGTTGGCTCTCTAGACAGACTGGGAAGAAGATCTGTAAAGAAAAATAGAGAGCTAGAAAGTAAGCAGAATATTGCTGATGGTAGGCAGGCAACTATTCTGGACTTTACCCCTCAAAAATAGTTAGAAAATCTTTATTTGGAGTTTTAGGGGGCGGAATATAAAATGGATAATGATGCTGCCCCTATTTTTGCTGCTAATTTTTAGTAGGCTTAAGGATTGTTGATCCTGGTGCTTGTAATTGCTCTATCTTTTTTTATCCTGTCATAGGGTTTCGGGGCCCCTTCAAAACCTGTTTTTACCTCAATCTAAAACTAGTGTAAGCATTGATATTTTTTGATAAAGTGTTTTTAGTATATTTCCATGCAAGTGAAATAATAATAATATTGGTATTGAGTTAAGAATGAAAACCTAAATCATATTTCATTGATAATTTAAATGATGCAAAGCACAGATATATGATCAAGAGTTCTATGAAATTGTGCAAGTGCTAAATAAGTGGAAAATTGTTACCTAAAGAGTTTGTATTATATACATACCATCAAACACTTAAATTAATTAACAATAATATTAAATTTAATCTTTATATATATATATATATATATATATTAGGTTTAATTCCTAAATAGATATTCATTTTTATCAAAGCATGGGAGTAGACATTCCTATAGATTAATAGATGCATTGAGCCATAGAGCTATTTTGTTGAATGAATTAATTGTAAAAGTCATAGGATTTTATATTAAGAAGGAATGGTATGAAAATGATAAAAAGTTTCGATAACCATGTAAAGCATTATAAAAATAGAGAGGAAGTATAGATCACCACTGTTGTATTACTTTTTTCAAGACAAATTTCTATTGTGAGGTTGTGTGTACTGAGGAGTTCAATACTCAAAACATTTATCAAATAAATATCATATTCAGAGGTTTCGTAGGTAATTTTGGTTATTATAAAATATTAGTACAAGTGGTATAAAATTATTTTTGGCCATGAATGAGTATGGATGTCAACACATATGTTCATGAATGTATATTTTTATAGCTATAAAAAGGGAGAAATCAAAAAATAGGGTTGTATAAATCATTTCATATCCCAGAGAAACCATAGGAGGATATGAAATTAGTTCTTTTTTAAGTTTTCCTAGAACATAAGGAGGAAATTAATCCATATTAATAGTTTTGTTTATATTTTTGAAGAAGGCATATTTTCTTACTTTAAATAAGACTAGTGATGTGATAAACATTTATAATTTTATTTTCAAGGAGATTGTGAGGCTACATGGTTTTTCACAGAACATAGTTTCATACAAATATGTGACATTTATTGTAAATTTATATATAAATTTATGGAATAATTTTAACACAAAGTTTAATTTTAGTTTAGTGTACCATCCTTAGATAGATGGAGAAATGGAGGTAGTCATCAACATTTTTGGAATCTATTGAGATGTTAAATTGATGTTATGCTAGTAAAATGGAATAATATTATGGCTAAATTTAAGTTCACATATACGTACATGGAAGAGATTATTTCATATTATTTATGATTCAAATTAAAAACTATTTATGGATATATGTGACATGAAAAGTAATAAGAGGAAAAGTGATAAAGAACATTACAAACACCACATAAACATGAAGAGAAGATAAAATAATCTCAATTTGGATACTTAGTCTTAGCAAAATTGAAAAATGAAATATTTTGTAAGGAAACTTGTGATAAGTTGAAATTGAAAAATATTGGTCGGTGCTAAGTACTATAAAATTTTACAAATAATGCATATCAAATAGTGTTACCTAAAGGATTGATATATCATATATTTTTAATATGGATGATTTTTATCAAATTATTAAGGATAGATTAGTTAAATAATTAATATCATTTCTATATAGATTATATATATAATATTCCTAAGAATGAGTGGAATGAAGTGAAATAAATGATTGGCACACAAATTAGAAAAACTAAACATATAAAGGAATATGGATAATAAATAGTAAAATGGAAAGGCCAAGGAATAAAATATGTGAAATGCATTATCAAATAAAAAACTAAAAAAATAGTAATAAAATTAGTAGAGTTATAAGATTCATGAGTAGGATCTCATTTTTCTTATGTTATCTAGGGTGTATGATGTAGGAGCATATAGGTTCACGTGCAATCTTGCATCAACCAAAAATATTATAGTTTATGAAATTTTTATAAAGTATTTTTTTCACAAGTTTATTATTACACATATGTATTTGTTGTAAATTTCATAAATATTTTGTGTTGCATAAATATTATTTGTGATTTTTTATGCTACCTTTGAATATGCACCTATTTGTGAAGGTTTGAGATACTTATGAGTGCTCATAAATTTATAATGTTTTATATTCATATTAAAATTCATATTTTTAAATATTATTTTTATTAAAACAACTTTGAAGCTTTATATAAGAATTAATGTTATTATTTTCTACAATCATTATCTTTTATTGATTTATGGATTAATTTTAAAAGTATGTCTTCATTTGGTTCCCTACAAAGTTTGATTATTTTTCATAGGATTAACACAATTTAGGAGATTCCTTGTAGGATTTTATTATTCATTGAAAAAAACATGCATTTATTTGATAATCACTTTTGGCATGTGCTGTAATTATCTTGAGTGAACATAATGATAACACCATAAGGTTTTCTAATGTAATTTTTGAGGTCTCGTGACTTCTTTGTGCATATTTCATTTGGGCACAAGTCTTTTTATTGAAGATTTATTAATGATGTCATAATTATGTCATGGAGATGTCTTGGTGAGTGGATGAATTGCTTTGATAGTCTATGTGATAATGACAAAGTGTGCAATATGCTTATTCTAAGAAGACTTAGTTGATCCTCAAAGTTTGCTTGGTTTGAGATGTTTAGGGATGATTCTGAAGTATTTATTGTGTGAAATAGGTACCATAATAAGTTTTATATAATTTTATAGCTTGTGTACATTAATTTTATTCATCTGGATCTTCATTGTGTTCATTTAGACATTTTGGATCCAGTGGCAAAAAAATTTGAGTAGGTAGATTGATGATGTCACCATTACCACATGTGGATGAGTCAAGAAGAAATGGTCACATGGGTTTGTTTAGTATAATTCCTACTTATTATAGATTGAATATAATTCCATGGACCTAATCATATTCAAATATATGTGGGTGCAAAGTTGGGCTCCCAAGCATTTTGACAAGGTTTTTCCATAGCCAAATATACACGAGGCAAGAAATAGCTGAGTAAGCATTTTGATGGTAGAATATATCACACATGTGGATGATTCAAGAGAATGCAATCATATTATTTTATTAAATTTTTATCCTATTTTATTTTCACTAAATTTTAGATCATGCACTGAAGTGCATCAGAAGATATGCATGAGCAAAGTTGGCCTTTCAAGTACTTCTAGGCATAGTTGGCTCTATGGAAGAAAATTTTGAGAGAGAATGTTGATGATGTCATATATCACATGTGTGTAGGTTATAGAATTATATTATTATATGGATATATTATCCTATGTAAGGATATTATATGGTCCAAATTTTAGATCATGCATCTAATCATAGAAAAAGTTATTAAGGTTCAAAAATGGCTACTCAAGCAGATAAGAAAGGTTCCCATATTGGATTTTTCTAGAGGTAAAGTTTAAGCATGTCTCAAGGAGATAAATAGAGAAAATTTTCTCCAAGATGTTAGGAAGTATAGAGATATAAATAAGTACACATTATTTAATGACTGAGAAAAGGTAAAGGATTAGTATCTAATGGTAAGCAGATGTTTGTAGAGATTGATCTAATAGTGAATGTTGATAGTTAAAGACTTGGTTGATCTATAAAGATTGATGGTGTGTATTAATATAACATTATAATGGTTCATGAGATGAATTAAAAGTGATGAAGGGTTAACATTTGAGCATTGGTTCCTATGTGTTAAATTTTAAATAATATTGGCAATGCATAATTGATCTAAAGCTGAGAGGACACGAGATGTGAGCATAGTGTTTGAAGTTTAATTGTGACTGTTTGCATTTGAATATTTGAATTTATGAAGGAAATACTAGTGTCTAGTTTTTGAGTCATATATTTTGATCTAAAATGAATTTGATCATGTAGTAAAAATCAAAGTGATAGAGGAATCTAAGGTATATCTATCAATATGGATTTGAAGATTTGGAAGTGTGTACAGACAAAGATATTGAGCTCCAAAGTTGACTGTGTTTTTGTATATATTTTGAAAGTGACCCAAGAAGGATATTTGAGTATGTTTTGATGTTTATTTCAATGTATAATGATGACTTATCTATTTGGCAGTGTTTTAGACTCCATGAGGATGCTCTGTATGGTCTTTGTAGGTTTGACCAATTGATTTTTTTTGTATGAACAAAGGCTAAGAAGTTGAATGTGTGTTTATTCATAATGTTCCTATGTACCAAGTTAGTGTTTGAGTTATTTAAGCATACACATATGTGATAAAATATGATTGTGATAATTTTAGGACGTCAAATGGGATATAAGGAATTGAACCATGTATTTTAAAAGTGGTCAGGTGTTCTTGTTTTGTTTGATGAAGTGATAAAGGAGTGAATGGGTTCACATGAGACATATAAGAGCTACAAGGGCTTTATTAAAAGGTGTAGCTACTTAAGTATGACCCATAGATTCTATATCTTACCTATGAAGTTTGTACTAAGATATGTCTTCATGTGATATTTTCCTTAAGGGTTAAGACATGCCTAATGGCTGAACAAGATGGTGGTTATAATGATTAATAGATAAATAGTGAAATCAAAGGTGATGATTTATATACTTTTGTGACTTGAATGAGGGAGAGCTAATGTGGAGCCAAGTGAAGGTAAGAACCTTTTAAATAGAAGGTATAGGTTAATAAGCACCATCAGAGAGTGAAGAGGATTAGACATGCCTATCTAAGTAAGATGTTGAAGGTGATCACATAGGTCATTGGACCTAATAAGCCAAGAAGAGGTAGAATGGGTGAGTATGCTCAAGAGGATATTTGAGAGAGGATTGTGTATGTGAATTATGAAATGAAGGAGGGGTAGAGTGCCCTATGGATAAGTTGATGATAAGATCAATTTGAGGATTATGTATGACATGTTGGTCATAATTTTGTTAGTAGAATAGTGTTCTTATTGTTTGAGTGTGAGAAAGGGTAAGGTAATTACTATGTGAGTTAGGTGGTTCATCTGAAAGGTATATCAGTGTGTGGACTATGTGTATGACCATCTGGTTATGTTTTTAAGGTTTTGATAGAGTTGTTTCTATGAAGGATGCATTGATTATGCAGAGTTAAAGAGTGGGGTTAGTTGGGATATGTAATGTGTCCTAATTTATCTTTATATGTTGGTTTAAGTATGTAATTTTCTTTTTCAAATAGGGAGTGTTAAGTGAAAGTGAAATGTGATAATTAAATTTTCATAATTAGGTATTAAACATATCAATTCAAAGGTGGAGTTGTTCATAGGTGTTATTGTAGGTTCTCAACATCTAAGGGGGTTGTGTCTTCCTTGCAAGGTGAAAATTTCTAAAAGTCTAGTTATTGTGGGTGCTCAACTAGACAGGTGTAGTAGCTCTTTTTGGGATTGTTGTCTCACTAAAATTAGGAATGGTAGTTCCTTATTCAGTTGCTTATTGGTATAAATTGGTTCTTATTATTATAAGATAGTAATCCAATTACATGTTCTAGTGGTTTTCTCCCCCAAGAGGGTTTCCCATGTATTCCTTGTGTTATGTGATTGTTCTTTCATTGTCTATCTTTCTCATTACTATGAATTTTGTGTATGCTTCATGAATGTTTATGGTAATTGATTAAAAATTTGAAAGGATTGAAATTAAAGTTGGATTTTATAGGCTCACTAATTCATCCCCCCCACCTCAATTATTATACCTCTAACACTTTTGATTTGTTATGAAAGAATATATTTCTTGTTATTTTGCATTTAATTTCATAACTCATGGGACATTGGTAATTATCTATTCATATTTCCAATTATGTAGCATAATGTAATGTGTTATGTTATAACATGTTCATTCCTTGGAATTGTGAGAAAAAATTATATGTATGGTGCACTGAAGTGTGTTAAATATTTTTAGTGGGTGTAAATCAATTAATTTAATTAGGTGGATATTGTGCCTATATCAACATGACCACACATGTTGATGCTTATAATTGTCTCACAGGTGTTCTTAGTGTTGATGAACACTTCTCATTTTAGGATCCTAAGGATTCATGGCATGAGCTACATTTTGTGATAATGTGGGATGTCTATGGTGGAATAGAAGTAGAGTGTAAGATATATCCATAATATTTATTTAATTTGGTGGTTGGGAGACACTAGGGTCCTATATATTTGAAAATTTATGATATTTATTATCCACAAACTAACCTAAGTGGATATTAATAATGATCTTAAACTAAATTGAGCTTTGATAAATAAAATAGAAAAAAGGAGGGTATGGAAGAAAAGAAAATGTGATTGTAGGATTCCATCTCAAATATCATGACAAGCTTTTAATTGGTTTGAGCATACATGAAATAATTTATGATGTAAAATAGTATGAACCTATATTCCATCATAAAGTAGACAAGCATCAAAGGAAATATAGAAATAACAAGTAAGAACTAGATTTAATTTAAAGAATTTACTACTTTAACATGAATAGCATGAGCACATCCAAATCCAAAGAAAATTAAATAAAGTATACCTACGATCTTTTAGCTAATTTAACATAGTAAAAATTAACAACCTTATGATATAAAATGTAGATTAAAATGAAAATGACCATTTAAATCTAATAAATTAACATGCAATTGAGGGATAACATTAGATTTTAACACACTATTCAGACAATCCTTTCAGAATTCCTTAGTTATATTAAAATGTTTTCTTGTATACAATTACTCAGAGTCCCTCCCTTACAAAATGGTAACTCCTACCTATTTATAGAGAGCATACATGGTGTATATGTTAACTTCATGAAACATTTATATGTAATACAAAGACACCTATCTTTCATATAAAGAATATAATACACATGACCTCCTATGCCAAATTTGACAAATAGAACCAATATATGCTAATAGGCTAGCATATATACATTACAAAAGAATATTCATTTCATATTACGTTGGTGGGTCCCCTTGGTTATCTTTGATTGAGGATGTCCTTCACCTTAGTGTGTTGTTATTTAATCATCTCAAAATCTACTGCAGGTTTCATCAAACAATCCTCTTCTTGATACGCTAATGTATTTAATTATTTGTCACATTTGGCCATGAGTTCCTAGATGCATTATGCCTCTGAAATCTACCTTCCTAGGGTAAGGATGATGTCAAGGACCTTATGATTATATTTGATAGACTAGACTAGGTTGTCCTTGATGTTCTGTATGAATACATTAACCTTTTTCTTGAATTCTTCATCATCTATCAGGCCCATGGTAGTGGGATGAGAGGGGTTTACCAATAAGGTCCCCAAGAGCTTATCCATTCTATTTTTCAAGTCGTTATCCTCCTTAATTAAATTGTTGACACTATTATACTAAGTTCTTAGGTCCTATATTTTATCCACTATGACTCTTAGGATAATGTTCAAATGTCCCAGTTTGATGATTTTGATGTCTTGGACCTATTTTGTAGTCTGTACATTGATCGATTTATCTATGTGGTTTTTGGAGTCTTAGCATTAAATGATTAATGTATGTACCACCTTAGATTAGTGGGTCAAAGCACTTAATCTAAGCTTCATGGTCTTCAATCCATCAAATATGTCATGAAGATACTTATTAAACATCTTTAGTATGTCCTCAGGGACTAAAAATGTAGCATGTGCTTCCAAGTCCTACTTCTCCTTTTCTAAGTTGATGATTCTTAGTTTCATTCTGTTCACCCTAGCTAAGGTCATTGCTGATTAATCAAAACTATTATGTCCTCTTGATGTATGGGGCATTCCCCCACTATTTTTCCTTCCACATGAGTTAGACACATAAAAGGCTCCACTCTTTGGAAGGTGAACTCCTCAATGCCTATAGTGGCCTTCTTTGTTTTTACCTTCTCAAACCTAGTTGTGTCTAGATTATAATGCATAGTGGTTATTGGTTTAGTGAATTTGAGTACCTTTGGGATGTCAATCCCAATACCACTTGATGATCTAATATCTTTCATTCCTTTTCCACTATCTTTAGTTGCCTCAACAATCCTCCTTTCTTCCTACACCTTCATGAGATCTATAATCCAAGGTTTGATATCATCATGGGTATCAATACTTATAGTGTTGGTAAGTGCCAATGAATGTGACTAGGATGGAATCCTTTGGATCTTTCCATATATGAACTATTAAGGGATGATAGGTCCATGTATAGGGAACTCATCACTAAATAATTTAACTTCACTGATAAGATGGGTCCATGTCACTTTTGGCCTTTTGGAGGACTTAGGAACAAGAGCCAGCTCTACTTCCCTTTTATTTTATGAGATAGGGACTAACTACAAATCTATTTCCTTCCCCTTTTCCATCTCACCTACCTGGGGTTCTTTAAAATTTGCCAACTTAGTTGTCACTTCCTCAATTCCCTCATCTTCCTAATCTTACCCATAGGTCTTTGAAAGCTCTTTAAAGAATTTTTCAAATATTTCATATGGTTCTAGGGTAACCATATCAATGTGCTCTACTAGAGAAGGTGGTCTTGGAGGAGGAACTGATGATGGACTTTCTCCTAACCTTTCTTCTAATTTCTTCTCATTAGGTCCTTGGATTTGGAGCACCTACTATTTTGATAGTTTTGGAGGTACCCTTGAGGTGGAAGGTAATAGATGATATTACAATGGGTTCATCTGCCATATTTCTCTAGTTGGCTTTTCCTCGCTTTGAAATATATGCTTGAGTTTAAAGCCATGTTGCCTATACCTGGTCAGCACTTCCTCAAAGTTTCTAGCCTTGGTGTAGAAATGGTCATATGGGCCAACCTTGTGCTCATAAGACACCTTGGTCAGCTTCTTAGATTGAAAATAGAGGACAAATTTATTATTTGGGTCCCATTCTGTAAGGTTATCCATTTGAAAATAGAAGGCATCTCTATGTCTAGACATAATGTCCAACTATTTCTAGCCATGGATCATGGTTTTTCCAATTAAGAATGGAAAAATATGAAAAATTCCTTTCCTCTTCTCTCTGCATACATTTTTAATCCCTTCGAGGACTTGGGAAGCAATTTCTTGTTCAGCCAATTTGGTGGGGACATGGACTAGCAATCTATATGCTTATGTCATGACTCCTTCCATCTCGATGATGGTGCAATCTAGTAATACCATATGTCACCCATGGTATCTAAATATTTTTTTATGATGGGGTACACGCTAGGCATGGGGTTCCCTATTATAGTATTAACCAAAGTAGGATATATTAAATGAAAAATGAATTGCATGTGACCCCTATATTTAAAGATATATAATTTTGAATAATGATGGGATATGGTAATCTTGCTATGAGGGGACCAATTATTGATATCAATAATATGTGTGGTTGCCATCAATGAGTACAATAGATAGGACATCATGGTGAATTTTTAGTTGGTCTTCCTTTTTATGCCATAGAATTGTCTTCCTAAGTGGATGCTAATTAGTTTTCCAATAGGTGGAGTTAACTTCTCTTCCACCATGAAATATATGTAGGAAACCCATTTGGGGTCAACATAGGTTGTGGTGGCTACCCATGAAGCTCTATTAAACATGGTCATGATGATCTTAATACCTTCCCTAAATTGTGTAATAGGTATCTTTTTATCTTGGTTCATGGATATGTGGGTTCCCTAGTTTAACCAGGTTTTTAGAATAATGTCCAAATTATGCTTGGTTGTCTATTCATTGATGGTGGGGAGGTCTATATAAGTCATAGGGAGTTTTCAGTATCCCTAAAAAGATATATGGGTAATTTATTCTATCCATTTTGACACATATTCCCTAACTATCCAATTACCATCAATTCTATAATTGATAAACATAGGTGCAAGGATATCTATACAATGGAGTACCTCTAGTTTTATAACTACTCAGTGTAGACCAAACATCTGAATTGAAACCAAGTCATCAAATTTCCTCTTTGTTACTATGATCCTTTTTTCATTATAAGGGAGAAGTTGCATTTCCTTGATATCAAAGAAGATCTCAGATTAGTTCTTCATTATATTGTTGATTGCCTCGATGTCCAATTCTATGTCTCCAATATTATTGAAATACAATTTTGCCTTGTGTTTCCATTATTTCCTAACTAATACCATGATTACCTAATTTATTTGGGTGTATGACTAGATTTTCTTTGCTCAGGATGAAATTTGAGTGTGTTTGATGTAATTATGTCTCAACATAAAAAAAATTCATGCCTTAAATTTTATGGATAGCCTCACTTATGTAAATTCCATATTTTTGGGCATGCCAAATCTTTGTATTTGTCATTAAGTGCTTACATGGTGCCTACATGGCCTCCCCCATGAAAATTCCTTTTAAAACTAGCCATTGGTTTTCAAATCAAGTGTTCTATCTTCACTCCATTAGATCAAGACCCCCAAATGAGTATGAACCATTGATGAATATCCTAGAGGATTCCTTTGATTGGTTGTTTAGATATTGAATTACCCAATTATGTCAAGTGCCATATTTTGCTTCTTTAGGTATGAGTTTGGAGTTTAGTGTTAGAATGAGCATAGTTATTCCAAATGTTGTGCTATTGGGATTTAGAATATTCAGATGAATAGTCATTCTTCATTTCACTCTATTGGATCAATACATCCTATCAAGCATAGTTTTTTGGATCCTACAAGATACACATAGCTTAATTTAGTCTATGGTCTTAGTAAAAATTAGGCTTAAAATATATATTCCTAAGGTTAATTAATGTTAATAAACACTAAAAAACATAAGATAAGTTATTTTATGCTAATTTTTCCATGTTAATACATTAGGGTCCCTTTTGAAGGGTTTAGAAAAATGACCAATTTGCCTAGGATAAAAATTTAGCTAAGGTGAAATTTGATGGCCTTGCTAACATCAAAGATGTCCTCATGGATGTTAAATAATTGAAGTGAGACTATTAAATTTAGTCTTGAGTTTTGGTTTATAGGGGCTTAGGTTTGATTCCTAAGGTCATATTGTGTTTACAAACACAATGAATCTTTAAATTTAAATTATAACGTTAGTACATATGACCGTATATTAGGGCTTATCAATCAAAGCATTCATGCCATTATATTAGATTGGTGACATAGTGAAGGCCATTGATCATGATCTAGGAGGTTGAAGTGGATTGGCTTTAAACTTTTAGGGACTCTTTTGACTTCACACCATTAGATCAAGATCTGAGGATGAATATGGATCATTATATCTACAAAAGTGCATGAATTTTAAGTCATCGATCAGTCACATATAGAATTAAGTCAAATGATTAGTACTAAGTTAATTATGTGAATAAATATGATGAACTTAGAGATTAATTTTATTATGCTAAGGCTAAGGTTAAAACATTAATGTGGTACCCTTTGAACTTAGGTAACATTTTGGATGAGGTTTAGCTTGATGGTCTCACTAACATCAAAGACATCATCAAGAGCATCAAATGATGGGAGTGAGACTATCAAATTAAATCCTATAAGATATTTTCATAGAAAGTGAAGTTGATGCATGGATCTTCCTAGGTGATCTCACACTGTTAGATTAGATCTATGGGGAAACAAGAGCTATTGGATCTATGATTAAATCAACTTGTTAGGCTAGGACCCAATATGCATAATGGTTTATACTAAGTTTTAATCTTAAGATGTTGTTTGTGTTAATTAACATAATGACATTTAATATTAAAGCTTAGGCTAAACAAAAAGTGTTGGATATAAATAAAAGGGGCCTATGGACTAATAATTAGGCAAGGTTAGGAGGTTAATAAAAGGGGTAAAAAGGTCTATGTATGATTTTATATTAAGGTTTGGTCACGTGGGAAACATGATAAAGCCTTAATATAAAATTAGACTTAGGGTTTCTCAAAAAATAAATATGGTTTCCCATTAAACTTCTCCCACCATTTTTGAATTCAAATCATAGGGTTTTATGATTGGGAACCCTCCCTTTCTCCATATAACATGTACTTCATCATCCAAAGATAACCATTAGTAGGGTTAGGCTATAAAGCATAATCACTATTAGATATGTAGAGGTTCATGTCCTTTTAGGTGGACGATTTTCAAATTCTAATAAAGAATGACCTTTTATAAAGCTAATTCAAGGTACAGATGTTTTTAGAACATTTACAAGGTTCCTTATTTTATAGAAGTAGAAAAATGGGGCTATGTTGGTCCCATCAACACACTTTTACAAAAGAGATTGGCATGGGAAAGTTTGAGATGTTGTCTAGATTATGGGAACTAAAAAATAATTTTGAGTGATTCTTTAGGTAGTTAGGTTAAACTTGAAAAAATTGAGATTTATCAAGCATATATCTAAATATCTAGTGTTACAATGCATCTCATTTTGATATTGTCATGCCATTGTTGTTACTGTGCCTATTTTATTTTCTTATTTCTAACATTTAATAAATATTAAGGTTGTGTGTCTGAAATGACCCAAAAATAATATGAGCATTTCTTCATTCAGAGTACAAGAAAATTTATGATTATAGTTCACTATGCATAGTTTGGATTTATGTAATGCACCCACAACCCATAACTAGAGTTATATATGTACAATTCCATTAATTAGGGTGATTACCCCTAGAAGATTCTATGAGGAATATTATTTCTCTAACAAATGTATGTAGTTTAAGGTATAGTCATGAAATCTATAAGTATAAGCCCTGAATTGAATAGGATTAGACATCACCCCAATAAGACCATCTCAATGTCCTTACCTTATGTAAGAGACTCACACCTACGTAAATCAGGTTATTGATTTAGGTACAATAAATCTTTCTTCGTTTAGAATAATTAGAAAGAGCATTACGTATTGATCATTAAACCATGTAAACACTATTAAAGGTGAATATAATGCTAAAAACAATTTCCAATTTCCTTCATACACTATTTCCTTATATAAGTAATCAAAACATACAATATTGGATTTAAAAGTCAAGACTCATAATGAAAAAGAATCATTACACCAACAAATTCAAGTCTTAACTATAATTGGATTAGACAAGATAAGAGATGCTTACATCAATATATAAGAATATATAAGTTTTCAAGTATATCCTTGCTCATTAAACTTCATACATATAAGAGATATGAAATGGTACTATCCTATATGAATCTTTATACCAAGATCTCATAAATTTAAGGATCATTGCACCATATTTAGTCTTTACATTTAATGTTAGACACAAGTTGGAATATGATTTAATTATATGCTCATGCCTTAATAAATTTAAGTAAATCCAAACTTGCAATATCTATATGCATGACTTCAACATCAAGTAACTTTAAAAAATAATTAATTATGTAGCAATTTCATTAAAATTTCATGAATGCCAATCATGTGATTCAACCATGCAAAGTTTCATAGTCACACACTCCTTTATGATTTTAGTGGAATAAATTAAACTTCATGTTGTATTAAAAACCTTCTAATTAAAAATTAAAAATCATTTATTATGCATAACCCATACTCAAAAAACTCATGCAATAACATTTCACTATATCTACCTCGTAGGGCCACTTGCCAACACTAAAGACAATGAAATTGACTCCAATAATCCCTTGTTACATCCATATAAATTAATAAAAAATATTACTACAACCATAAAAATAACAAAATCAACTAATTAAATAGCTTAGGGTTTAAATTTTAACACACCAAAAATTCATACATCCAGCTAATAACCAACTCATGTTCATTTTAACTTAGTTATAGCTTACTAGATTTTTGTTTAACCATACCATTGATTTTATCAAGCCAATAATAAGAATTTATTTGCATCCATCAACCAGATTAGATACAAGATAAGATTATCATTGAATAATTCCACAATAACAAGATAATGATGAGTTGAAAATGACTCAGTCATGACAATCAAGAACACTCAACTCATGCCCATATATTTCCCTTAGCATAAGTATGGAATTATACCGAGATTTAATAACATTTACATTCCAATTTGATGCTACAAGATTAACAAGTAAAAATAATAACTCCTAAGATCATGCTACAGGAAGAACATTTAATTATTGTAGCATATTTATCTTTTTTAATGACAAATATAGCCATATTAAAACTCAATTTTCATTCTTAATACTCAATAAAAAATACTTTAGATATGAATTTGAAAGGTTAAATAGAGGAGAATAAAACCTAAAAATAAAATTTATATCACTTTATGAGCTATGAGAAATTACTTCAATTTTAGGTTTATATGAAGAATGCAACATATTCTTTTACATTTGCAAGAGGTTGCTGCAGGAATAATAAATAAAAAGAGTAGTATTTAAACATGCTAAAGGAAATAATTTAATCACTAAAACCAAGTAATAATAATGTAAAACACATCATATAACTTCATAATGAAATATCAACCACCAAATGATTCACAAACCACCCTGACCCATCCTATGAGTCCCCCAATCGGTGGCCCTCACTACCCTAACTATCAGTTAGGTGGTGGAATCAGGTATTAGGGCTTTGGTAAAAGGTGTGAGTAAGATATTTTTATCCATTATTTAGTAATTTATAGTAGTTATATAACATCATTAAATAGGGTGACCTCAACATTATGTACCAATATAGCCAACAACACTACAACAAAATTTCATAAAGTGAACTTATAAAAATGGGCCTGCCAAATCTATCAAGCATCCAACATAAAATAAAACATCTAGATCTGTATTTTTTATCAAGAGAAAATTAATGATTTAAATCATATTTTAACCCAAACAAGTGAAATTCAAGAGTTAAAATAAGGGAAAACAATACCTTTACACCAATACTTTAAAATGCATCAAAATCTAGGAAAAATAACCCAAAATAAAAACATACAAGCTTGACTATCATGCCATATTTTCAAAAATTGCCAATAAAAAATATTAAGGTCAAATAAAAATAGTAATAATAAAAACCCAATATTTGTAAAAATAATTACAGTAGAAAATAAACACTCATTTGGCCATTAAATAATTATAACACATAAAAGAAAACACCCAACATGCAAGTTTAAAGCAACACTTCCAGCCATGGATAAAATAAATTGCTATGGTTTTAATACCCTTTCCCCAAATGTTTTTCAATAATATAGCTAAATTTTAAACCTTTTAAACCTGGTGAAATATTAACCCATAATCAGATATGAAACCCCAACTTTAAACGGAGTTTAAACCAAAACATAATAGTTTTATGAGATTTTAACTAGTTTTTGAGAGATTTACAGGTTTATGGGGAAGTCTCATGACTTCCTCTTAAAATAATAATTATTTTATAAAATTTAAACATGTATAAAGAAAAAATCCAACCCTACATAGCCATAGAAATACAAAACTCCAGCAAGAATAAAAAAACATCACTTATTAGGCAAAAATTTACCCTACAAAGAAGAAAATAAAATTCTCCTTGGTTACCCTTCATAAAAATGAAACTCTTGCCTAGATCCATCCATTTCTTCCATGGATTTCTCTATTTTTTCTTCCTTTTGCCAAGGTACAAATTTTACAAGCCATTAAAGCCAGTTGGGATGAATTTAGAGCCTCCATTACTCTTCATGGCCATCATTTTCACTCTTGTGTTTCTCCATAAGCCAACGTAGAAAAATGACATTTTTTACAAGTAGACCCATAAATTATCCTATCTTTAGGTGAAATGTCAACCCCTAAGGCCATAATTTTCCATAATCATTAAAATTTTATTTTTGCTTTCCTTTATCTATTTATTAATAAATATATATACTTTATTTTGTTCTTTAACTATAATGTAAGACCAAAGTTCATATGCCCTTTATGGCCATCATGGCCTAACAAGAATTTATTTAAGCATGAGTTACTTATTACCCATAGAGTTATTAAATCAAGACCATTATAAAGTTTCAATCGATTATAATGTATGGCATTAACCTGCTTGAGGCCTCTTGGTAATAAAACTAAGACAAAAAGACTTAGATTAAATAATTTTAATCACAATATGATCCTAGTGGGCAACAAGTTAACATGCCTAATATGATATTAAAGCATTGAGCCCCTCAAAGGTCAAAATAAATAAAATTCATAGTTGAGACAAGAAGTAGATTATCACTAAGCTAACACACAAAAGACACCAATCAAATAAAATAACAAAAAATAAATGCAAACACAACCATAATCAAGCAAAATAAAAAGACCAAAATATCAATCAAGATTTAAAAAATAGAAAATAGAAAAAATAAAAACATTAGGCATGTTACAAATGCTCAAGGACTAGATGGGTCATTACCATTATATTTATTATCTAGTGTTGTTGTTACCCAGTTGTTCACTACATCCACCATTATTTTAGATTAAGGCAAAAATAGGTTTTGAAGGGACCCCAAAACCTTGAAACATAGGGAGAAGGATATAATAATTACGTCCTTAGGTGAAACCTAAAACCTACTTCATAGAAGTATTAAAAACAGGTTTTACATGGACCTAAAACCACCATACTAGAAAAACAAAAGACTAAACCTAGTTTTACAAAGACCTAGAAACTCCATTGTGATAAGAAAATAAAAACTAGAAAATGGATCCAGATATTACATCCAACAAAAAGAACCAGGATAGTACATCCACCATTAATACCCCAACTATCAAAATTCATCACTAGCCTAGGTCATGTACCTGTGAGCCCTACAGCCACAAAAAAATGGCATCAACAATATCTTCTCTACATGAAAAACATGTGTGTGTGTGTGTGTGTGTGTGTGTGCGTGTGTGTGTGTGTGTGTGTGTGTGTGTGTGTGTGTGTGTGTAAATATGAATTGAATAATCATCACAATATAAGACTATATTGATGTCATCATTAATATGTAAGATCATAGTATGTTGCTATAATATAACATCAAATTAGAATCTATATGTAAGAATTAGATGATAAGTACTCAAAAATATGTGAATACATCTAATAATGTCTATTAAAAAGAGTCAAATATTAGGTTATGAAATTTTGGTGAATTATATTGCATATCTCATTATGTATTCTAAGGTTTTCATGGTCTAAGGCATCTCTTAATTAGTACCCATAACCTTCATTTCATCACTATCCCTTGTGAGGTGGAACATCCAATGCCCACCATTATATATGGCCCATCTTTACTTCCAGATCATATCAAATCCCATGGACTCTACATATTCATATGGAATATATAAATTCTCCATAATAAAACTAAGGGTGAAAGAAATACCTATGAAAAGATAATTTAGGTTTAAGAGGGAATGACAAAATTATGTTCCTTCCCATTCATACTTTGGGACCCTAGTCAAACATCCTTCATGGGGCCATGTACAAAAACTTGATTTTTAAGGAATTCTAGGAAGCAAATTTCAATAATTTAAATTTTGAAATGGTAAATTTTGAGTCCACTTTCACTAATGGGAAGGCTCTATGACATTTTGGATTCTCACACAAACAAAAAAGGTATCATGGACAAAACCCCACCTAACATCCATTAATGGTTTCCTCAAGGCATTGACTCTAAAATTAATTTTGGAATGAAAATATTGATTTTTGAATTGATTAGAGAAGTATATGCCCCCTCGATACCTACCTTTAGCTTCCTACTCTTTTTGGGTGAAATTTTTTTTTGCTCCCTAGGATCTTCATCAGCCATTAACAATCAACTGAAGATCAAATTCAAACAAGGTAAAAATGTAATTTATTTATTTATTTTAATGTGTGAATGGGTATATTTTTGGTCCTCTTGGCTTCTCATATTTTCTCAATGAATTATCAAGTTCCCATACATAATAAAAAGGTCCTCATTCCTAGAAACTTCTAATAGCCATTAATGGTCACCCTAAGACCATAAAAATAGTATAAAAAGGGTGATTTACAAAACTTCTCATTCCTTTATAGCACCTCTATATGTTCCTAGTCCTGACATAGATAAAAGGGAGTTGTGATACAAGAATCTTCACAAGACCATTATTGGTTTTCATTGTAAACTTTAAGCCTTTTACAATTTTTTTTAAATTTTTTTCAATATCATCATTAAGAATAAAATTGTGAGAAAATTATAAAATAAAATAGAGTCATGAATCCTCATTTTAAATTTTATTTTTCCTCTTAGCTCTTCATACAACCATATGTTAGAGATAAAATCACTAAGAAGGGGGGATGAATCAGTGAGCCCAAATATTTCAATTTTAATTTAAATCCTTTAAACTATTAACCAATCAATATATATCAACTTGATCAAGAAGCATTAACAAGAGAGCTAATACATTTAATTCATACACAAGATCAAACACATAACACATAGTTCTTGTGGGAAACCCTCATGGGTAATAAAACCCACTCTCAAGCCTACAACACAAATGGACTACTATCCTATAATAAATTATAAACAAGAGACTGATTAACTCCTTTAGACAAGCAAACCTTGATCATATCTTCTTGACCAAAGGTATTTAGTGAAACACTTATTTCACAATGAGCAATTGCCCCTAAGGAAGACCAAGTCCTTTAGACCCTACTTTAAAAACCTCCACCTCATAAATGATGTCTTCAACACCTGATGATTGATCTTTATTTTCTAACCTCTACACAAACTCTCTCTCTATCTCAAATAGACCTCTCACATAGTCATGTCACAAACTCTTTCCTTCTTCACTTAAACTTTACTCATATGCACACTTAAACCTCTTCACGTATCCTCAAATTATAAGATCACTATCCTAACATGAGGAATATGACCTAAAGATCATACACACAGTCAACAAACTATTCTACTCATTAACTCAACCAATAGGCACACTATGTATCCTTCACTTTATAACTCTCACATCCACCTTACACATGTTTGTTTCACTTCCAAATTTAGAAACCAACACATTTAGTTTCAATATATATAGAGAAATAATGAATTAACAAGAGCATAATATTTCCTATTTGCCACAACACATGCTTTCACCATTAATTCACCTCTCATGGGTCACACTTAAGTATAATCCACTTTTAAAATAGGCCTGAGTCACTTTTAGGTCCTATGAAGACCCATTTGACACTTTGACACTTCTCTAAGTAAACAAATAATTTTCATATTCCAACACCATGGACCCATTATACATGATCTATAGGTCCCCTTTAAGTTCAAAAAATGAACATACTACCCTTTAGATTAAGTATAAATAGCGTAAACACTTCTTTTTACACACAATCATTATGAATGAAAACATATTCAACTTGTAAACCTTTTCTCATATAAAATATGATTGGTCAGACCTTCATAATTCACATAGATCATCCATATATAGTTTAAAATACTCCCCAACATACAATTCATCATGAAACATCAAAATGGCATCAAAACAAGCTCAAATATCTTTCTTGGGTCACTTACAAAACATATATGAAAACATAGTCAACTTTGGATCTCAATATCTTTTATTTGTACACACTCATAGATATTCAAATCAGGTTCATTAGATGTGACATGGATTCATATTCATCTTTTATTTTTATAGCATGATCAAATTCAACATAGATCAAAATTTATAGCCAAAATACACATACTAGTTTTTACCTTTGTTAAAATTCAAATATTTAAATGTCAATGGTCATAGTTAAACTTTGAACACTAAGCTCACATCTTATGTCCTCACTACACAAATAAATTCACACCATTTATCTTGTTCTAACTTAAATTCATAGGCACCAATGCTCAAATGTTAAACCTCTATCACTTTTATCTCATCTCATGTAATCTTGTGATGTTAACTCATCATGCACCATCAATCTTTGTGGATCAACCAGGTCTTTAACTAGTAACACTCACCATTTGATCAATCTATATGAAAACTTGATCACCATTGACCTTTATCCTTTACCTTTCCTTACTCATTAAATATAATGAACTTATTACCATCTTGTTACTTCTTGACATCTTAGAGAAAACACACTCCACTATTTTCCTTGAGACTTGATTGATCTTTACCTCTTGCAAAATTGACTATGTATGGGGACCCTTGCAGTCTATCTAAGAAGCCAACTTTGAACCTTAATAAATTTTTCTATGATTTAATACATGATTTAAAATTTGGACCATATGATCTTCCCACATAAGATAATCCATCCATATAAAAATATACTCCTAAAACCCACACATGTGCAAGATATATCTCCATTAAAATGCCTTTTCAAAACTTTTGTCACAGAGCCAACTATGATTATAACTTATCTAGAAGGCCAAATGTAAACATGCATATCTTTTGATGCACTTTATTACATGATATTAAATATATATAAAATAAACTAGGCTCAAAATTGAACAAACCCATATGATCACCTTCTTCTGAAATTTCCTCATGTGCAAGATATGCCACCATCAAAATGGTTACTCAACTCTTTTTGCTACTTTGCAAATTTGGCTAAGTATGGGAAAACATTGTCAAAATGCCTAAGAACCCAAATTTGCACCCACATATCTTTGACTGTGCTTAGGTGTATGACCTAATATTTAGCAAATAACAACTAGGTAAAAATGTGATCAAAACCATATGACCAACTCCCCCTAACTCGTGCACACATGGCAATGGTGACATCAACAAACTACCTACTCATATTTTTTACCACTAAACCCAAACTATCTAAATAAAAACTATGGACTACCAGATGAATTCCACTTATTAACACAAGCTCTCAAAGTTTATAAAATATATTAAGGACCTATTATACATGATTAATATTTCATATTCATTCCTAAACATCTTTAGCCATGTCAAAACTAAAAACTAGCCAAGCCAACTTAAAGCATACTAAGACAAGCACCTTTCACACTTTGTCATTGTCAATTAAGCTATCAAATCACTTCATCCACTCACTAGGGAACCTCCATGAAATCATAATGACATCATTAAAAACTCTCCAACAATCTCCCCCTTTGTCACTAATGTCAAAAAACATCATTCAATTCACCTTCTCTCTCTTCAAGCACTCCTAAAATAGGAAATTTATCACCCTTTAACACAATGGAAAAGTGCACACAATCTGATCCTAAGGACTTGAAAATACCACTAATAGGAGATGACCATATTAGAAATATGATACAAACTCCCCCTTACCTCTAGTAAACCTCTACTTGCCTTGACACCTTCCTCTTGCAAAAAACCAACATTATTCTTCAACCAAGCACAATAACTCATGAATATAGAACAAAAAAACAATAAAATATGATGAAACTCACCAAGAAACATTTGATAGGAACTCCCCCTAAGATCTCTGAGCCATTGCCTCACTTGAGCATCTTTAGATCTCCATACCTCCTGGAGAACCACCATTCAGGCTTACTAACCTTCTCACACAAGCTACCACCATGACCACCAATAAAACATTATGCCACTCATCAAACTAGAAAAATTCTCAAAAATAAAATTGAAAACTCACCTTTAACCTATCATTCCTTATTATTTTGGATAAACTGATCAAAATACCAAATCTTCACACTAGTCCTATCCAGACTCCTTGTAGTCCTACCTAGAATTTGGAGAGCCCACAAATTTTATTAAAAATAACTTCAAAACTTGAAACTCCACATATGTATCACTCTCATATACCCCCTCAAGTACACATATTTGTATCATGTAAATCATTATTTTTAACATACTTATTTCATAAAACTACTGTCTAATTAGGCCTCTATCTTGAAAAAACATGAATAATTTTTAAACCACAAACATTCAAATCTCTATGAAGCTAAATTTGAAAACAATTTTATCCCATTCAACATAATAGGAAGCATCAGATCTCAACTCTTAATAAAAATCACTTTTATATCATAGCCCAAAACCCTAGAATCTCAAAAATAAATAGGGTCAATAAACCTCCTTCTGGTCAATGTCCACCTCTAAAACTTCTTGCACACTTGGATAAAATCATCACACACTTATAGACCAAGAATTGAGCTTCCACACATTTTGGAACCTTGAATTCCTATACCATGGCTATTGTCCTACAATAAGATAGATAAATTTGAGAGCACACAAAAACCTTCAAAAAACATGAACATGTTTATTAAGAGACTAAATCATTTAAAAAACATTACACAAAAGTGCATAGACCTTTATGAGCAACAAATTCTTCTTGACATTCCATCAAACTCATTATGCTATCATAAACACCCATTCTAACACTATAGATACTATATACATAACAACACATGCTTCTCTTCTAAAAAAGGTCTCTTAAGAAGCATAGACAAAAACCTCCTCTTTATAATAATGTCCTAAAACAAAGTGAAGTTAGGAGTGGCCCACATATCCTTTGTAAACACTAGAATCCTCTTTTATCTATAGGCTATATTATCCTTCTTCTTATTTGGCTTAAGAGAAACAACTTACTCCTCTAGTAAAACATTCTCCTTCTCTTTTATGATAGAATTGAGAACATATAGAGACAACATAGATTCATGACATACCTTTTTAATTAAAGAATACTTCTTGTATCTTAGAACCTCATAATTTAGTACATAAAAATGATGATCCCTAAATGACACATGCTTAATAATATCAAGATGTTCACTTAGATCCATACTTACCTTATAACTATCCTCAACTAGTACCTTGGTGTTCTTGAGCTTGGTATCTTCATTCACAACATGAGTAGTCAATGAGATATTTTGTCACTCTTCACCTTCTAAATCATTTTCCACCATATCAAATAGATTACTTGGACTTGTAGTCTCATCATAATGCGTACTTACCACCTTTGCTCTCCATGAGTTCACTTACCTTCTATCTTACACTATAGGATCCTAATGAAACCTATTCTAACTTGTAGTCCTCTACTTACATAACCTAAGAATGCGACCTCTCTATTCATAGTTGAATCACACCATACTTTTTACAAGAAGCTCATTTTATCTTACCAAATTTGGGTAAAATATTTCAATGTGTCATAGTTCATAATAATTGTAGCACTCAATATCTATTGAAGGAAACTCAACTTGCCTTACCTTAAATGGACAATGTTTTACAAAGGTTCCTATATCATGATATTTGAAGCACTCAAACTTGCTCACACCTTTTGAATGATGACCTCCATCATAGTTCCATGCAAATTCATTTTTAATAGGTCTTCTACATTATCTATCTTTATGCCCAAAATTATTACAAGAATAGTAGTAACCATTAAAATTTACATACCTCATGACATGTGGTCATTTGATCTATTTTGTATTCATTCTACCAGTGCCTTCATTCCTTTTCTAATTATTTATTTTCAAAGTCTGATTGTCCTTGTTTACATTGGTCTTCATCTTGTCTTAACTTGTAGTTTTTGGTTCTTTTTTGTATCTAAGACCAGTTTTATCGCTTTCATTCTTTTGATAATTTAGAATATTGTCTAGATCACTTAAGCTCTTTTCAAATCTTAGAAATGACATTACCTTACTATATGTAATCTCGAACTCAGATCTTAGTGACTCATTTTCAATTATATACCTTAAACATTCATCTTATTTAGATTTTAGGCTTGTAGATAGGACTACTAATTGACAACTAAGATGCTTGACTATATCTTCATGCTCCTTGGTATTTTCATCCATTCTTGCCTCAAACACATTTAATTTATCCTAAAATTCCTTGATTTTATATTTCATCTTCTTATTGATCTTCTTTTCAATCTTCAGTTCTTTATGAGCATTTGTCAATGCAGACTCATAGTCTACCTCATCTTCATCATCATTTGAATCACTCTAAGTAGGATCCATTTAATTTGATAAACTTAATTCCTTAGCCATGAATATAGCTTCATTTTTTATAGGACCATTATATTCATTATCACATTTTGAATCATTGAATTCACTTTCATTTGATGAGCTATAATCTTTTTTGGTGTATATACTCTTTGTGTCTATGAAGTACTTATTATTAAACCTTCTAAATCCCTTTTTACTTTTATCAGACATGAATTATCTCTTTCCATCATCAAGACCTTGATCATGCTCTTCATAATCATCCTTCTTATACTTATGAAGGCACTTATTATCAAAATGTCCTATCTCACCATAATTGAAGCATTTAATGGGTAGTTTACCTATATACTTGCCTAAACCAGTTCTTAATTCCCTTTACATAAAAACAATTAGTTCATCCTCATATATATCATGAATGTCATCCTCCTTGAGTTTATTACTTTGGAACTTATTCTTTGTCTTCATTTCAATCTTGAAATTTTCTTCCTTCTTTGGTGGTATATCACCATTTTTCCTCATCTCATAAGCCATAAGGGTGCCATCTAATTGATCCATATTCAATTGAGTAAGATCATGACTTTATTCTATAGCAGATACTTTTGGATCAAAATTAAGGGATAAAGACCATAATACCTTTTTAATAATATTATCCTCTTCAAGGTTCTCTCCAAGACCTTTGATGATGTTCACCATCTCATCAGCTCTCTATAGAAAAGATGTCACAAAATCTTCTTCATTCATCTTGAGATTTTTAAATTGCCTTCTATGAGTTTGAAACTTAGTAAGATTAACCTTTGAATATCTTTCATAAATGATCTAAATTTTTTCCCATATCTCTTTATCAAACTTATAATGGATGACCTTAGTTTACTTAGTCTCTTGAAAACCATAAGTGATAGCATTCATTGCCTTAGAATTATTCTCAAACAACTTGTTGTTTGTAGCACTAGATAAAGGAATAATATGAGTAATATATCCATCCACAACATATTACCAAACATCAAACCCTAGAGACATAATCTATGTCCTCATCCTATCATTCTAAAATACATAAATAGATCCATTAAACATCATTGCTTGCTTAGCAGATAAACCACCTTGATGACTATCCATATTGTACCTTAGATCAACTTTAAGCTATTAATCCCTTACCAAAGGACTTATTTTGATACTAATTTTTAGAGATAAAATCACTGAGAGGGGGATGAATCAGTGAGTCAATTTATTTCAATTTCAATTTTAGTCCTTTAAACTATTAACCAATCAACATATATCAACTTGATCAAGAAACATTAACAAGAGAGCTCATACATTCAACGCATATTCAAGATCAAACACAAAACACATAATTCCTGTGGGAAACCCTCATGGGAAATAAAACCCATTCTCAAGCCTACAACACAAATGGACTACTATCCTATAATAAATTACAAACAAGAGACTGATCAACTCTTTAGACCAGTAAATCTTGATCATATCCTCTTGACCAAATGTATTTAGTGAAACACCTATTTCATAAGGAGAAACTACCCCTAAGGAAGAATAAGTCCTTTAGACCCTCTTTTGAACACCTCCATCTTATAAATGATGTCTTCAAAACTTGATGATGGATCTCTTTTTTCTAACATCTGTACAAACTCTTTTTATGTCTAAAACAAGCCTCACACATAGGCATGTCACAAATTCTTTCCTTCTTCACTTAAACTATCCTCATATGCACACTCAAACCTCTTCACATATCTTCAAATTGTAAGATAAATATCATGACATTAAGAACATGGTCTATATTTCATAAACACATTCAACAAAATATTATACTCATTAACTTAACCAATAGGCACACTACCTATCCTTCATTTCACAATTCTCATATCCACCTTACACATGTCTTGTTCACTACCAAATATAGAAACCAACACATTTTGTTTTACTATATATAGAGAAATCATGAATTAATAATATCAAAATATTTATTTTTATCCATAAAACGTGCCTTTACCTTAATTAATCTCTCATGGGTCACACTTAAGCACAAACCACTTTAAAAATAGGCCTAAGTCACTTTTAGGTCCTATGGATACCCATTCAGCTATGTGACACTTCTTTGAGCAAACAAAAAACATAAGAACATTTTCCAATAGCATGGACCCATTCTAGATGTTATATAGGTCCCCCTTAGTTTTCAACTACCAACATGTTACCCTTTAGCCTAAGCACAAATATCTTGAACACTTCTTTATACACACAATCATTATGAATGAAAACATAGTCAACTTGTAAACCTTTGTTCATATAGAATACGATTGGTAAAAACTTCGTAAAGCACACAAATAATCCTTATGGAGTCTATAATGCTCCCTAATATCTAATTCATCATGAAAAATTTAAACAACATCAAAAAATCTCAAATATCCTTCCTGGGCCACTTACAAAACATATACAAAAATGTAGTAAACTTTGGATCTCAATATCTTTTATCTATAAACACTTCCAGATCTTCAAATTAAGTTTATTAAATGTGAAATGGAGTCCTCTTCATATTTTATTTTTAAAACATGAGTAAATTCATCTTGGATCCAAATTTATAGCCAAAATACATAGATTGGTTTTTCCCTTTGTTAAAATTCTAATATTTATATGTCAACAATCACATTTAAAATTCAAACACTCAGCTCGCATCTCATGTCCTCATTGCTCAGATCAATTATGCACCATTGATCTTGTCTAAAAATTAATGTATAGGCACCAATTTTTAAACATTAAACTTTAGTCACCTTGACCTCATCTCATGCAATCTTGAAATGTTGACTCATCACCCACCATCAATCTCTGTTGATTAACCATGTCTTTAATTAGTAACACTCACCATTTAACCAATATGTATGAAAATATACTCACCATTTATGTTTATCTCTTACCTTGTATCATTACTTAAATAATGTGCACTTCTTACCATCTCTCTACATCCTAAAATATTGGATAAAATGCACTCTGTCGATCTCCTTGAGATTTGCTTGATCTTTACCTCTTGCAAAATTGACTAAGTATAGAGACCCTTACAATCAATTTGAGAAGCCAACTTTGAGCTTAATAACTTTTTTTATGATTTAAATTATGCTCTCATATTTGTACCATATGATTTCCCCACATAGGAGAATACATCCATATAATAATATTCTCCTAGAACCCACACATGTGTGATATATATCACCATTAAAATGCCTTCTCAAAATATTTTGTCATAGAGACAACTATGCTTAAAACTTATCTAGAAGGCCAACTTTGAACATGCATATCTTTTGATGCACCTCAGTGCATGATCCAAAATTTAGTGAAAATAAATTAGGCTCAAAATTTAAAAAAACCCATATTATCACCTTCTCTTGAGATGTCCACACATGAAATATATTCCACCATCAAAATTCTTACTTTACCCACATATTTTTGACTCCATTTAGGTGCATGACCTAATATTTAGTTCATAATAACTAGCTACAAATTTTATCACAACCATATGACCAACTCCCCCCTGACTCATCCACATGTGGCAATGGTGATGTCAATAAACTACCTACTCAGATTTTGTACCACTAAACCCAAACTGTCTAGATGAAAACTATGGATTACCAAATAAATTCCATTTATGCATAAAATATATAAAAGATTATAAGACATATTAGGTACCTATTTCACATTCTCAATATTCCATATTCATTCCTAAACATCTTTATCCATTTCAAAATTGAAGATCAATCAAGCCAACTTCAAGCATACTAGGATAAGTAAATTGCACACTTTGCCATTGTCACTTTGGCTAATAAAGCACTTCATCCAATCAATATACACCTCCATGACATCACTAATAACTCTCCAACACCATATAAATAATTTTTGAAAAATAATCATTTTACAAAATAATTACAAGTCCCATTCAGAACATAACCTTTTACTTTTATTCGAAATTCAACTATGGATCCTAAATAAATTTAAAAAATTAATATGGAATCATGTAAAATTAAAATTCAAACTAAAATTTATTTATGATAAATAATGTAAAGTTTTGACATAATAAAAACTAATCAAAGCATATTATCCCTTAGGGTATAGTGGATTGCCAACTATCTCAAATGACTTAGATAAAAATAAAAATAAAATTTGAGCTACTATATTTTAAATTAAAAAGATATCATATCTAAAATACTATTCCTCTTTAAAATATTTAAATTTAATAAAAAATTCATATATTAAAAATTTTACTTATTTTATCAAGGACACAAAAAATAACATTGTAATAATTTACAATCTATAAAATGATATCCTAACATTTTAATTTTTTTAAATACTAAAATCTAGTTTTAGGTACTTGAAAATTAAAAACATGACATGTGTTTAACACATATTAGTTTCATTCAAAAATATGGTCCTAACCCACCTTTCTTCACTATCACATGCTACCTTATGAGTTTACCTATTTGTTTTATTGTTGCAAGTCTATAATAACCTCAGTTTTTATTTAGAACCAGTATACTATCCTACATAATCATGCCTAGAAGCTCAATTTAGACCACCTATACATCAATTGGTAATGTTAAATTGGTTGAACATTAATATTTAATACTAACTTACACCTGAGGATATCGACCCTCTCCTATAAACATCTACTTTTTAAAATCAAACCTTTCTTTAGGTTTATCCCATCTACCTAATGCTTTAGTGGTGCAATAAATTACCCAATTGGAATAATTTATATACAAATAAATGTCTCACTTAATATTGACCTTGAAATTTATATAATATAGATATATACACTATTTCATATTGAAAAAATATTCCCTATTATTCATAAACTATGAATCAGTCACTAGGAACAGTAACAAGCCAATTCAAAACATGTATTATAAAGTATCATATCCAAATCATTATCTACATTCATATTGGAAATGATCCCAAGTGAACATTCACATTATGTGGGAGAAATATGTGTGGCTTAGTTTCCCTCCTTGGAGTATCACATATATAGGCACTAGTGAATTGTTTAATGGGGGTGATTTTATCTACTCAACCCATTACACTTTCCTAGTTTTTTCAGGTTTTTATCCCTCAAAAGCACACATAGGGTTTCAAGGTGAAGGATAATTATTTTTGGAGTTTTACACATCATCTAGGTTAATCATCACACATAAAAATATTACATAGATAAGAGAAGGTGACCATAAGGTCATAGGCACATCTCTTGGCACATGTCACTAACAACCACTCATGTTAGTATCATTAATTAATAATAACCTAGATCTAATCAAACTGACCCTACGTAGTAAAAAGAATTAGACAAGTCATGGTTCTTATTTAGACTATTTTTCTTAGTCAAAATTCAATCAAAATCAAATAGTCAACCAAATAAACTACGTACTCATCCCTTTTTTATAATTACTATATTTACCATATGCCATTTATCAAATCATTGAAATTATCTTTAGTATTTTACATTCATATACATGCTTAAAATTTATATCTATCAATATATAATTATTATACTAGTTCATATCACATTAAGGTTAATAATATTCAAATTAGGATAAAACATATTGGTAAATCCATATACTAGTTAAACTATATCAATGTAATGAAACTACTTAGATGTTTGCATAATAGAATATTATAACATAGAAATAAGAGTATAATATATATAGTCACAATAATATTTGATAGAAGAGTACAATTATTGATAAATATAATTGATCCACTTCAAGGGGAAACCTTCACAATAATACAATAAGATAGTATTTCACACTCTGATGATCAAATACTAACCACTACCTCCTTTTAATACTCTACTTAACCTATTTATTCCATAGGCTAAACCTACTAAGAACGTAGATAAAGGTGATAATATAATATAAGAAGTATGTAATCCATAAGTCACCCACACATATACATAGGCACGCCATAGGTTAAGGGTCTAGCATACCCCTCTCTTTTAGAACAATGTTGCATTTAATGTTGAGTCAACCTTGGATGTTTTTGTAGGAATGCTTCATCCTCTCATGTTGCATCTTCACAATCTAGGCTTTTCTATTTGATCAAATACTCCTTAATCACTCTGGTTTGTAGTTTTTAGTGCATGTTTAAATGATCTCTTTAGGATCTCTAATAACCCTACCTTTCTCATCTAATTCAAGTAACTCACTTTGAGTATAAAATATGTGTCTAATTAATTTATTAATATAAGATACATGGAATACCAAATGTATGCAAGTGGACTGGGGTAATTTTAAATTTTAGACCACACTACAATTTTTTTACAAGATTTGATAAGGGCCATAATACTTAGGAGATAACTTGTTATCCTTTTTTTCTTTATTTAGATACATATACTTATATTTTTATAATCATACAAAGACACAATCACCTATGTCAAAATTATACTCACTAAGTTTTGATTTAGTTATTTCTTTATTCAATTATGTGTCATGGCTAAATTTTCTCACAAATTGGTAAGTACCTCCTATTGATGGTGAATGTTATTAATAGCTTAAACCTTAGGATGTGACTTCAAGTTTGAATTGATGGATGGGGAGTTATATCCATACAAGGTCAAAAACGGATACATTTTGGATAAACTATGAACAAAAGTATTATACCACCATTTAGAAAGTGGTAGCCAATCAACCCATTTATAATATTTTCCAAAAACAAAATAACATATATACCCTAATAGACATTTTTTGACAACCTCTATTTATCCATCAGATTGATGATGATAGGATGAGCTATGAGATTAATGGGTGCCTAAAAATGCAAATATTTTATTCTAAAAATTACTAGGAAATATGGGATCTTGATCACTTACAATGATCTTTGGAATACCATGTAATTTTTTAAATATATTGATAAAATAAAAATATATTATAATTTTAAAAATGGATATGATAAATAACAAAAATGAACATACTTGGTAAGTCAATCCACAACTACCATGATATCCTAGTAATGAAATTCATGAAAACCTCCTCCCAACACTTGTTGGGGATGGATAAAGATTGTAAAAGGCATGGGGTCTTAAAAGTTTCACCTCTATTTTATTAACATACCATGTATTTATCCACATATTTATATAAATTATCCTTGAGTCCTTCCCAAAGTAAATCTTATTTGATTATATGATATGTTTTCAAAAATATTGAGTAACCTCCTATTAGAGATGCATGAAGTTCCAAAAGTATTTTATATATGAGGAAAGAATTATTACAAGAGTATAATATATATTTATACCATAATTATTTTACCTTTCATGTAAATTTTTCAAATCCCCAAAAATTTGATAATGATTTTAAATCAAATCATGGGAAGCACTATCATTCTTCCATTCTGATATTATTTAATCTAACCAATCTTCCAACCAAATGGTCATCACACATAACAATGACTCAACTAATTGATCCATATGGGATAATTCATCTACCACCACATCATCTTTTCCTCTCTTTCATACTATTTCAAAATCAAATCCAAACATTTTATTCACCAATTTATTTTATTATTCAAAAGATAATCATTGTTTTAAAATATATTTGAGTTTATCATGATTAGTCTTTACCAAAAAATGATGACCCATTAGATGAAGTCTCCATTGCTTGACTACATGAAAAATAACCATCATCTCTTTACCATATATTATCTTGAGCCTATTGTTTCCTTTTAATTTTTGACTCTCAAATGTAAGTGGTCTACCTTTTTAAATGAATATAATCCCCATGCCATATACTAATGCTTCACATTACACAACAAAAATTTTATAAAAAATAGGAGTAGCCAAAATTGGAGTGGTTCACATAGCCATTTTCAACTATTTAAATGAATTGGTAGCTATATTAATCCAATTTAAATAGGCTTTATTCAAAAAATATGTGAGTGAGGATGTGGTGCTAACATAATTTTTGACAAATCAAAGATAGTAACTAGTTAGCCCTAAAATTCTCTAGAGTTTCTTAAGTGTCTTAGGAATCTGCCACTCCATCATTGTTAGATATTTTTAGGATCAAATTTCGATCCCTCATGTGAAAAATATTATTCATGTGCTCCACCTCTTAGATGCCAAAAGAACATTTGGAAGGTTTGGCATAAATCTAATGTTATTCTAAAATTAAGAGTACCTATTTCAAATGATTTAAATGGTCTTCCCATTTTTTATTGTAAATGAGGATGTCATAAAAAAACTAACACAAAATTTCTCAAAGAATGGCCTAAAAATAGTATTACTCAAATAATGATATGTATATGATGCATTTGTGATGCAAAAAGGCATGGCAATAAACTCATAATGGCCTATATGAGTTTTATTTTTTTTGTGTATGTACTCTTTATGGACTCAAATATGATGATATCTAAAGTAAAGATATAACATGGTAAAATAAATATCACCATGTAATTCATCTAGAAAATAATCAATTATAGGAATAGGAAACTTATCTTTGATGGTGTACTTGTTAATTTCTTAATAATTTAGGCACATCCTATAAGCAACATCCTTATTCTACACCATGACCATAATATAATAATGCTCACTTTGGTTGTGTTGAATGATTCCCACATCCAACATCTCTTTTACCATATTTTCAATTTCACTCTTATGGGAATATGGATACTTGTAGGGTATGATGTTGGTAGTGTACTTCTAATAATTGGTATAATGGCATGATCATGTGCACAATGTAGAGACAATATTTTTGACATGTCACCAAAAATAACATAATGGTCATCTATTAACATTTTTAAATTAGGGTGTGTAGATTCCTTCATTGGTTAAATCTATATGGAAATAAAGTGCACTGCAAATCCTTTAACATATTTTTAAAGAATTTTCATCATCTATTTGGAACTAACTAGATGTGAATATTCATCTTATATTTCATGAAATTCAAATGTCCTAAATTTTGAATGCAAGATCATGAATAGTTATTATAGATTCATCTTAATAGTACCCAAATTAGTGAGCCATTCCACTCCTAGAATAATGTCATCCCATCCTATGGGAATAGAAAACATAAGAGAATATAATAGGTAGTATCCCATAGAAATCTTAATAGTATTGAATTTTCCATAATGGTACCACCATATAAAATCATGGCCTAAAATTATAGAGCTAGCTAGATGAAATAGTTCAAACTAGTAGAAATTTAGCATTGATAAAGTTGTGTGTACTCCAGAGTCGATCGAAATAATCACTTTATATTTATTGGGGAAGTACACCACCTTAAGAGTTTGAGTATTAACACTTTAAATTCCATGACATGAAATAATAGGTTGAGAATATTCAAATTCATCCTTAGGTTCATCCAAACATGAATCTAAAGCCTCATCATCTTCATCATCCTTGTTGTCACCTTTAATGTAAAAAAAATATTTTCAACACAATGATTTCATTTGTTCCATTTACTATCACAACCAAAAAAAAGCCTTTTGCATGCTTCTCCTCAATTTATTGAGGGATCAATATAGTAGGATGATGAAGTGATGCTATTGGGAAAGTGAATTCATAGATATTAGTGAAAGGTATTTATTTGAGAGTCTCTTTTTACTCTACCATGTATGCCCTTGGGATGTCTTTAGACACTAAATTGGGATTGAACATGTGAACCTCCAATTGGATGCCATCTTTGATGCCACTAAAAAATAGGCTAGTTATATTTTCCTAGTGATGTCTACAACACATAAGGAGAGATTTTAAAATTGATGACTATAATCCTTTATAGTTCATCTTTGGCATAATTTGGATAGTTGTTTGAAGTAGTTTTTTAAGATATTATTGTGATATTCTATTTTTATCTCCTCATAAAATATTGACCAGGAAACTAGGAGACCCTTATTTTTATTTTGAGCACATAACCATCGATACCAAATTAAATGCTTACCTTTTGTGAAAATGGAGTTTGATGTAGGTCAAATAAATTTTCAATTTGAGTGATCCATGGGAGTGGATCATTACCATAAACTTTTCATAAGTCCACTTTTGGTAACATAAACTTTTGATCTAGATTGGTGGTGTGAATTTTTTAAGGAGGATAACTAAACTCAAGTGGTGGAGGGTGATTTTTCAATGATTAATTTGTAAATTTAGACAATTACCCAAATATTCTTTTTTAGTTAATCCCACAATCCATTTAGGTACCCTCACATACATTTGGTGTCTCCTTTAACCATGTTGAGATCATATTTATGCACCATGCCATGTAATTATCAATAATGTTATTGAACCACCTCCGACATCAAGGATTAGAATTTTAAAACTCCATGTTATCCTTGTGAATGTTTATAGGAGTTTATTTCCATTTTAATCACCCATTAGTGTTATGATCAATCATGTAAAAACCCTAGGAGAGTTTTAGCCTTAAAAAAGTGTATCAATAGATGAGACTATTACGATCAGCTTCACTAAGATGAATCCAATGATTTTTAATGTGAAAAAGGGTGAGTATTTTTTCCCAAAAAATATATTGATAGAATATACTATTATTATCATCTTACATAGATGAATCCAATGACTATTAATTTACATAAGATTAAAATTTCCAAACTTTGTTTTCAAAAAATTTCTTCAAATAATATTGTAGTGATAACAAAATTAAATTATATAGAATCACAAGTTATGTTTTTTCAAGAATTCAACATGTAATAGATACATAAAATTAGATATAAATAAAAAATATGTCACAAAAAATTGCCTAAAATGAATATATAATACCACTTGTGATGAAATTACTTAGATGTTCATAAAATAGAATATTATATCATATAAATAAGAGCAAAATATATAGATCCATAATAATAATTTATAGAAGATAAAAATTCTTGATAAATATAATAGATCCACATCAAGGTGGAAAGCTTCACAACAATCCAATAAGAACATAGATATCAATATGATGATCAAATACTAACCACTACCTCATATATATATATATATATATATATATATATATATATATATATATATATATATATATATATATATATATATATATATACATATATATATATACCTCTCATACTATATTTTACTTATCCATGGTTATTCATGGATAAGTAGAGTATATATATATATATATATATATATATATATATATATATATATATACTCTATAAGCTAAGCTGACCTTACTATGAAGATAGAGCAATGTGAAAATATAGTATGAGAGGTATGTAATCCATAAGTCAAAATCACATATCCATATACATGTTATAGCTTAAGGTTTAAGGTTGTAACTACTTAAAACCATATGTCTCCATTAGGGTTTAATTCTCATAGGTTTTTATATTTAATCTTTATGGACATGTTATATATTTTTAACCTACCTAATTTCTAATTGTCCCTAATAATAAACACATTACTCATGGATATAATGAATGAAAATGATATTTATTGGTTAATGTGATTCATGAAAGTAATCTATTCATATTATTCTAATTGGATAGTGTATCTCATTTGGATTAATTATGTAATCAAATAAGTAAAATGGATCAAATATAATAATACTAATTAGAATAAAATTAATAATGAACAATCCCAAGTCTTCCTCTAATCATATTTTTACAACATCTAATTCAAGTTGCCTTTTTTACCACTAGATTCCAAAGGGAATGTGAAACTCTCTTTTTTCATTATAATCCTATAGATAAAGTTTGTGTTAGCTACCATCCTACTCCCATTATTCACCCATGACTTATTTTTCATTCTTCAATCCTTGTTGTCAACACTAGATGAGGTAGGGTGCCTCATCATACATGACAGAATGAAGGTAGTCAACATGTTATTCTTATACCCACCTTACCTTTCATGAATTAATATAATCCACCTAAAGGGTATGACATAACATATCCATTAAATAAAACCCATGCTTAACTTTCTATCTTGGAGTTAATTAAGAGATCAATGGTGTACAAAGGCATCTTATATAAGGTATTACATGAAATAACTCTCCTTCATGATACAAAACCTACATGATTTTCCACTATCATGAATATATTCAAGGATATAAAAAAAACATATCCTTTGATAAATAATACTTACCTACATAACACACAATAGAGAAAAATCTACCATTATTCACTCAAGTTCAATTGTATAATAAAATAGTCGAATGTGTGTTGGTAAATAATGGTTCTAGATTGAATATCTGTAAAATTTATTTCTTAAAAAAATTAGTGATCAACATGGATACCATTAAAAAACCACATGAAATTATAAAATTATTTTACAACACTTCACATCAAATATTTGAGATGATATCAATGGATGTAAACTAGGTCCCAAGATGGTACCTGCTACCTTCCACGTTATGCCTAATCAACTACATTAAAATTTTATTTTGGGGTTATTTGGATACATGATATGGAATAAATACCATAAAAATTGCATAAACGTATAAAATTAATTCATGAAGTAAATTCATATATGTAACCAATAAATGAATAAACTTGTAGTTATTGTAATATTACCCAATCTACTTATGTGAGACAAGCACAATCATAGTTAGAATATCATTCTATTATTTCTCCATCAAAAACCATTATAATAAATTATATTCATATATATGAGGTGGGTGAATAAATTATCGACAAAGATAAAGAACCAATCATAACATACAAATTATTTATGAAACATAAACCATAAGTTAATATAAAGTAGTTGAAACTTAATCCTAACTTTCCTTTACT
>JARHVA010001710.1:2482500-2545000 GCA_037957365.1 Torreya grandis
GTTTCCACAAATATTTACTTCTATATTGGGGTTAATTTTTGAAGGGATACTTGAGTTTACCCTCTGGCAAGAGGTTGAATAAAACTTGTTGGCACCATGATAGTGGATGTGGCTTGTATGTACCCTACTAAATTTATTTTTATTCTCTTCATGGGGTCTAAGGGAGTAGTTGTGATACTCTATCATATTCCTAATTTTAAAAAAGTTTACTATTTTAAAATATGAATTGTATCATGTAATTATATAGAACTTATGTATGGGATATGCACATCTTCACCCTTTTCTTTTTTTTCCTTATTAGTTTTTTTCTTTTTCCTCCTATTTTGTATTTTATACATCATCATTTATATTTACCTCTTATATTGTTAAATTTCTATTATTTTTATTCTCCTCTTATTCTAATATCTTATGTTTTTCCTCCTCTACTTTCCTCTTTCCTCTCCTCTTATGCTTTTCTTTTTTATTCCTCCTCATTTTTCTTTTTTTCTTTTTTTTCTTCTTTGATCTCCTTTTTCTTCCTATTCATTATATATCATCTTCCTCCACTTATTATTTATGATCTTTGTATTTATCAAATATTTATTTTCCTATTGGGTGATGGAATATATAATTTATTAGATTTTATTAAGTTATTCCACAAGTTCTTGTTCTAATTACCGGTGTTATTAGATGATCTCATCTTCTAGTTATCTGGAATTTTACAACTATATTTTTTTTTCATGGCTTCAAAAAAATTATATGTTTTTTTAATTATTTTTTAACTCCATTTTTTGATTTGTTATAATCTCTCTTGGTCTATAGGATAAATTTGTGATTCTTTATATATTTTATTTAAGGCTTCCTCTTGGTATTTTTCAACTATCATTTTAGCTTCTTTTCTTCTTTTCTTTGTATTGATGAGAATTTCCCATAAATAATCTAGAAAACCAACTATTACATTATCTAAATCATATGGACTAAGATTAACATTGTCCAAAATTTCTCTTAACACCCTATTCTTCAATGTGGTATTTGTATCCTTATGTAGGCTACCGACTTTACATATTCTACCTTTGTTGTGGCACATACCTAAGAGAGTTTTAATATATAGTATCTTTGTGATAACCTATTTATTCCTCTATCTCCATATATTCAACATCCCCTTTTTAAGAGGCTCTATTTTTTAATATATCACCATTATCTAGCTTTACCATTATATTTTACCACTTTCAAGTTCTTCTTGGCCTTATGTTCTAGTTGCAGTGAATAACTTCTCCCTCTTTTTCCTCCACTCATTTGTATAAAAGTTTTCCTAGTTACTAAATATATTGTAGGTGACCCCTCTTTTTCCTCTTTTGTCTGATTTTTTGGGACAAACCTTATATAGTTGATACTTTCCTCATCTTAAGGGATTAAGGGGGAGTTCCATTTGTTTCCATCTTTTATTCTCCCAACTCCTCCTCGGTAGCATAATCCTTGACTACAAATGTAATTGTGTCATATTCGTCTACTTCTTCCTCATTTAGTGTTTCTAGATATATGACTTATCTCCTTAGCCTTGAGGATATGTGGGTACTAGGTTGAGGCTAAGATGAATCTATTTATTATTGTGTTAATGGTGTTTCATTTTTAGGGATATCCTCTTATTCCTCCTTCTATTGAGAATCCACCCCCAATTCATTAAATAATTATTTTATTCTAGGTTTTAGAAGTAGAATCCTCAATATAATAATTAACACCTTAAATTTATCATCACTAATCTCATAGAGAATAGGTGGAAGGGGTTGAACTTTTGTATCATAAGGCTTAATGTAAATATTTTTTGTATCAATTTTGAATTAAACTTATGTATAATATTTTTGTACAATTTTCTTGGAAATTTAGAATTTCCCCTCTATCATATTCCTAATCATTTAATCCCATTGTATAAAATTTTCTACCTCATTAAATATATGGATACATTTCATTGTAGTTATTATCAAGGCTCCTATGAGTGACTACGAAATCCATTGTACCAACCCCACATGTTGATGAATTATACACATAAAATACATGGATAGTACTTGTTAGCCAATAATTAGCTACCATGAATGAGTGTAATTCAAAATTTTGATGTAATTGATCTTAATTGTGTTGATATCCATTATGACGGTCTTGTATTGGTCATTAATGATCTAAGATGATAGGTAGTGTGTCTTCCTTAGCAGCTTACAAGGTCCTCTAGGATGGTCTAGTGAGTAACAGGGTTAAGTCACTTTGTCTTGTCATCAAATGGTCATTATTTGTAGTCATTTAATGTGTTTAGAATTATTTAAGGTAAGTTTTTAAAAGTTAAGGATAAGTGTAAATTCAAGGTAATGAGGAATCATGCTTAAGAAGGTAATTTGGTGACCCTTCCAAGAATAACTATGATCTAAATTTGACCAAAGTGACCAAGGAGTAGAACTAATACGTTGATCACATTGTATATTCAATAAATTTGGAGAGATTAAGGTAGTTTTGATAATATTAAGGTATCTAATTTACTTTAGTCTCATTGTATATTCTAATGTTGAGATGATACTTTCTAGGAAAGAGAAAATGTGAAGGTTATATCATGGAGTAGGGTTTTTTTTAAGTCATATAATATCTATGTAATGACATGATTCTTTTACTTGTCTTTACATATCCTCCAAATGTCTTAAGAAACTATTTTCCAATTTTGGAATATATTTGTAACTATCCATTCATCATTTTATAACATCCAAATTAGATATATTGAAAGATTTAAAATAAAATAAAGGTGAGAAACATTTTATAATAATCCACCTTTGTACGAGTTAGGGTAAGTTGAATAATTATCTGGTTCACCATCTATAGTGGTTTAAAAGGGAAAAATGGGTAGACTCTTAGAGAAATAAATATTTTGGAAGTATTTTATAAATGGTTTTAATTTATGTAAAATGTATAAACTTATCCATGACTCATATTAGTGTCTTAAAACTCAAATCCATGTAAAAAATGGAGTTTTAGAGTCAAACAAGGCAAACCCCTCTTTTCCTCCACTAGGTTCCTTAACAACCTCAAAAGGTCAACTCGTTTATGGATGGTACTCTTAGGAGAGACAAATATGGATCCAAAAATCTTGATAAAATTATGGGACCCTAATTACATTCCAATTTATGGCATTTTTTGGGTTAAACTCTCTAAATTTATGAACAATTGTTAAGAAGTTAAGGGCGCATAAAGGAAAGTGACTAAAAACCCCATAGGGTCAGTTTTCTCCTAATACAAAGTTTTGAAGTTTAATTAATGAATGAATATTATTTTTAAGGTATATTAAGAAATATTTTACCCCTTTAATATCATATTATCTTAATTTTATTCACTTTCAAGTTTGGAGTAGTGTCAAATAGCCTTGATTTGCTAATTTAAGCATGACAAGTACATTTTCAAGTGTTGTAAAGTACTCATATTATTCAATTAAAGAAATTATATTTTTAATATTTCATAAAAAAATATTATTACCCATAAAACCTATGTAAATTATCATTTGATGATTGAATTTAAATAAAGTTTGAGAATTATACATGCATAGCTGAGCTATTTGAACTAATAGACATAGCTGAGAGAAACCTTATCAAATATTGGTGTGTTTTCATTGTCCAATACCTTTAAACAAAAATTAATATCTAACATGTCATTTAAGATCATTATCAATTATTTTCTAGGTTTCAATCCCTAGAATTCAAGGGTTCTAATGTTATCTATAGGCCAAGATCAAAACAAGATTATGAACCTATAGGTTTGTAGACTTGTAGGTTAATATTGGCATAAATGGTTTCAATGGGAGTGTATATGTAATATTTAATGAATTATATAATTTAATATTTTACTTTTTAAAAATCTCTAAAAGATGTGAAACCCAAACTTCTTAGGCTAATAGTAAAAGAATGAGGTCCCAATGCATACAACACAATACAAATAAATACAATCTATGCTTCTATAAGAAACTAACACTCATAGTGATTTTTGTGGGCTTAAAAATAAATATTTAAATGATATATAATATTTATCCAAGTATATTAAACATATATGAGGGCTCAGACTTTAACTCACTTTGTATTTAAATGGATTGTGTGAACTCGGATGCATTATGTGACCCTAAAAGAAGACTATGAAGGTTACAAATGCATGCCCAAGGTGTTTTGAGTATATTATAGTGATGTAAAATATTTAAAAACATAATTAACTTGGTATATAATTCCATCATTGTATAGTTGGGCTCAATAAGGCAAAACAAGATGGAGAAGAACTCTAGGCCAAATAACCACCTACTATCACATGTAGTAGTAACAAAACATATATTTGTGACTATTATTTGATGGATTGAATGGTTAAAGGGGTTATAATAAATGTGAGTGAATTTTTCATCTTATAAAAATAATATCAATAAGGATATATTAGTTCAAGGAACCTAGTTTGATAAACATAATAGTCAAGAAGGCCTAATGACTACCTACAAGCTAGTTGTAGGCAATATGATCAAAAATCATAGGTGGGATATGTAATTATATGTTATGAGGTATTTATATAGGATAATATTAGTATTAATACACTCTCAAATATTTCCCAAAATCACTAAAGTTCTAAAGAGAGAAGATCCACCTTTAGAATTGTAGTCAAAAGTTCATAAGCACCTACATGCCTATTATAGGTGAATAGCTGAAAAAGAGTATTGGTTCTTGATTTAAGCCATGAGGTATAAGAGAATATAAAATAAAATATAAACTATGTTATAAGGTTTTAATATTATCTTCATATAAATTTAAAGGTGATAGAATGTCGTGAAGGGGTCAAGAAGCCTAATCAGGCCTAAAAGTCTTACATAACCATCTATAGGCATGCGTATGATAATTAAAGGAAAATTGCATATTTTGGAGTGTTTTAAAGATTTATGAGTCCCAATTTGTATATTAATATTTTAAAATTATTCCATGATCTTTGGGATCATTTAGAAATAAGTTAAATTCTTTAAAAGTCTTGCTAGGGTCACTTCAATGTGACTAGCTATAATCCCTTGTTCCAGGATTAAGGTAAGTTTAAATTAATTGAAGGGTAAATTAATTAATAGAAGAATTTTATAATATCATATGATGTGTCATAGATCAAAATATTTTTTCAATTCCAAACTAAACACTTTGATACACTTTATTATTAAATAACTCTCTTCGAATACATAGTCAAACTAATATGGCTAAAAAGGGTAACTTCTAGTATATGTGAACTTACAAGAGGAAGTCAATATAATCCTATTACTATTATGGAAATGGAAGGGTTGGTTTTCCATGAAATATTATTTTTATTATTTCATTCATCAAATCCCATAACTTTATGAACTATCATTAAGAAGTTAGGTGGCTTTAAAACCCTTGTTAAACCTTGAGCAAGACGTGATGGAAGAGATATGCCCTCCAAGAACTCAAAATGGATTTAAATTACTAAAAAAACTAATTTTATGACCTATATTAATCTCTTATGAATCTTAATGATAAAATTTGTGGCATGTGTGAGCTGAATTTGTATGGAAAATGGAAGCCCCTTTTGAGCTTGTTTGTAAACCCTAGACAAACTCTCTTAGACCATTTTAAAGAGTATTTGTGGAAATATAAATATTTTAACACCATATTAAATTTATCTAGGATTTTTTTATAGTCATATTATAGGTTTTAATTAATCATCTATCCCATAATGAAGAATCATGGTTGATATGGCTTCAAGAAGGTAAGGGAATGGACTAGTTACAAGGTTCCAAAACACCTTGAGAAACCTATAAACATAAATTTATATGAACTTGGAGTCATGAATAAAATATTAGGATAAAACTCACCCTGAAAATCTACTTAAAATTTCCATGACATGGAATCTCTCTCTACTCTACTGACTATCAGGAGTAAAACCAATTGCAAGATGACCTCCATTGATTGAACAAAGATCCATGACTTAGATTATCATATTAATTGAAGAAAAAATATATGATAGAGGCCTTTCAAGACATGAAACTATAAATTCCTTTTGAGTTCATTCCTTTATAACAAAGAGATAATAAGTGATGAAGTTTAATACCAATCTTACAAGGAAGCGGAAGCATTTCAAGAGACAAAGGTTGGTATAAATGGTTTTCAAGGGTGCCAAGTGTCAATTTAAGAGTTTGTAACTATCTTAATAATCATATAGGTAACTCTATGATAAGTATTTATGATCAATAAGGCATAAAAATTTCTAATATGGCCTCCTACACCACTCTTATGAAGAGTTACATAAGCACATGTCCTAGAAGGATATGAGGCACGATGACAACAAATTATTTTTAAGCTTAGTGTCACTCTTTCTATATTTTATAACTAGTCTGATCATGATAGGAAACTCACTAGTTTTCTTCTATTCCTATCCTTTTCTCTTTCCTAAATTCATATATAAATGAAGCCTTGAAAGTCATTTAATGTATCCTCAAATTGGTTATGGTGAAGCCTTACCAATTTTAAGACTTTTACTTGCCTTTGAAATCAATTAAAGCTAAGTTTTACTATTTTCATCTTGCATACAATTATTTTTAGTTAATTGTTGATGAATTTTTTCTAATAGTGAGATTACTTCCTTGAATTTTTCCTTCTCTTTCATGCCTCTATATAAATTGGTCTTCTTTCCATAGGTCATATGATGTGTAATACATGGTTTGATGAGTTTAAGTGTTGAGATATCATTAGTGTCTACTCTTAGGCCTCTTTACTAATCACCTTAGCATTTTAAATATCCATATCCTTCATATATAATCACCAATATGGTAGGATATATTTTGATGCTATAAAATCATATTATAACTTATCATTTCATAGTGAAAATAATAGAAAGTAGAGGACCCTATATTTGGTGCATCACCTCCATATTTTCTCATTAGTTTCAGCTATTTTTTATCCCTTTTCCTTGTAAGTATGGCAAGTTATTTTTAGTTTTATAAGTATGGAAAGTTATCATAGGGTCTAGAATAACCTAGAGGTGTAATACACTCATTAGGTCACCCATAACCTAGGATTGTTCCCATGTTATGATATAGTTATGAAGGAATGAACAAAAATCCTAGGGTTGAAAATTATATAGATAAAAAATTTAAGAGAAGTGAAAAATAAAATAAGTCATGAATATTTTTACATATCTTATTTTTTCAAAGGTTATCTAAGTATTTATTGTGTAATATGGTAGCCAAAATCATATTGCACACCTATGGAGACCATGTTGTATGATATATATAAACTTTTCATCATTCATAAGTCTTATTTGTTTATGTAATATACTTTTCAATCAATGTTATTTTTTTCAAACCTAAATTTAAGGTCCTTAATGTTTGAAATTGATAGGGATCAATTATTGAACTTTTTCCCTATAATCATGGCTACTAATCTCATATTAACATTCATCTTTCCATCATATTTGTGATTGGATGTCCTTCATTAAAAAATCATATGACCATGTGGATGACATATGTGTGATATATTAGGGTTGGTAAATGTAAAAAATCTCTTTGTGGGTTTTTCTCAATATCACTTTTGTTGTGATTTTCATTAGTATAAAATATGGGAACTAACTCCATGCATCTAATTTCAATTTTGGTATGATGTTGTAGTCCTTATTATGATCCAGCTATTGTGTGTGTGGGTTTAACTACACTGTGACATTTCTCTCCACCTAAAAAACCCTATTATTATTTTTTTATAAGTGTGTCTTGATGTGTTTTCAAGTTTCTTATACATATTTTATGAGAGAGGGGACTTAAAAAAAAACTCTTCGTGGATCTAGACTATTTTATTTGAGTGAGTGTTTCTTGTATTTGGGTTGCTTAATTTTTTATGTAGTGATAAAGTGAGGAAACTTAATATTTTATTCATATAGACATCTGAGAAATTTTCTTCCAATAGATTATGAAATATTTGTACAAAATTTTGCATTGTCAATTCTCAAATGATTGTGAAAATTTTCTATTAGCGATACCCTTACTTTATAGCTATTTTTATCTGTCAGTTAATCAAACTAATATATTTTAATTATTTAATATCATTTATTATCTATGTTTTTTCATTCATTTCACTTTTTTTGGAATTTAATAGCATTTATTATCATTCATTTATTTCATTTCTATCTCCGTGACATAATTGTTTTAACAAATTTTCAACTATGTAACTCTTGTCATCCACCTATTTTCCTATGTTATCCTAAACTAAATTAATATGATTGATGTTTTAATTATAAAAAAACAAACTCAATTGTTAATATTATTTATTAAATATTATTTATCACCACTATCTATCCATTTGTTAGACAAATGCATCTTTTCCTTGTTTTTATTTTTTGTGTCTATGGTAAAGAATTCCAAATTATGTTTAATTGTAAAATGTCACGTTCTCTACCATTGTGTACTATATTTATATGTAGTCTCATATTTTTCTTAGTTTCATTTTATATATGAAAAAATAATTTCAAATAATATTATTCATATTTTTTTTTCATGTTCTTACTGCCATATGAATTTATTATTGCACACTCAGTGTTTTTTTACACATGATAAGTATCTTCCTTATTGATTTATTTATTTTATTTATGTATTTTGGGGTTATAAATTGTTCTATATTTTTTTAATTCATTTTTTAAATAATTTTTCTCATCATCACTTCTATTCGACTTCATATTCTTCTTATTTGACCCATTAGGATTCTTTAGTAGTATCAAATAACCTAGTATCCAGACAACTATTTTTATGATACTATAATATTCATATTCAACTTTATCATATGGGAGGATAGTGATAACCTAATTTTAAAGTTACATGATCTAAAATTATAAAATTAATCATCTGATATAGGTAAACTTATTACCTTATACCAAACTTCACCTAGATAGAAGGACATTATCACCTGGTTAGTTCTTTCATCATTATTTTTACCACCCTTCACCGCATGTGTGTATAATTTAGGTTTTTAATTGGGAACCATTTATAAAAAAGTATCTCTATGTACCTAAAAGTGTCTTCAACTTTATTTATCCTAAGTCTAAAATTTTATCTACTATGTACGGTACATGCCATCTTATTTTTAGATTTTATAAATTTTTGTATTTTCTACCATAGACTAAGACCTTATCCCCAACCTAAAATTCTTTCACTTTGATATCCATATCATGTTGAGAGTTTTTTAATATTTTCTCTTACATTTGGTTATATGCTAATAAGAATATTATTTCATCCAATTTTTATAGTTCTATTATTTAATGAAATATTTCTCTTTCATTCTAAATGTTACCATAAGTATCAAACTTGGTAATATATACTCCATTGTAATTACCACTTCTAATACATAGACTAGCTAAAAGGGTCAGTACTTATTCAATCACTTATAGGTAGTGTGGTAATCTCATAATATTATTGATATCTCAATATACCAATCTCCAATCTTTATATTACATACTTTTGTTAATACTTTATCCAACACCTTGTTAAATACCAAAAAAATGACATTCAATTGATGATGGTAAGGATTGTGTATGTGATACTAGATTAGGAACTATTCAAGAGATTTCACAATTGATTTATTGACTAAATGTTTATCCTGATCACTTTTTTTATCAATGGGCATCTAAAACTTACAAATAATTTCATAATTAAATTTCACAAAAATCTTTATGGTATAATATTTTATTAGTACAACTTATACCCATCATAGTAGGTATTTAGTTCTAGTAATAAAGAATGTGGCATTGGTTTTCCTTACCACAAGTTTGATGGGACCTATAAAATCAATTTCACATTTCTCAAATAAAGCTATCCCGAAAACAAGGAAAAGAGGCATCTCATATCTATAATTTAGTTTTCCCACTCTATACCATATGTCACAATTTATTATGTGTTTATGTGCATCATTAAAAAGTGATGGACACCATAATCATACTAGTAATATTTTCATCCTCACAACTTCTTTAGATTTTTGCCCTACTATAATTCCATCATGGGCTTCCATTAATATAGTGTGTTACTCATGTGGTAATACTACTCTTTGCAAAACCTCATTTCTTCCTTTATTATATATTTCTCCTTCAGTCATCATAAAATGAAATGTTTAAATAATCAATATCTTCTTTTATAATTTATTGTACTCTTCTAAAAACTTTTCACTATACATAAATTGTGTAATACCCTCCATGTATTTAGGTACTAATTCTATGTGGAAGAGGTGAGATCCAAGAAACTCATCCTCAATCAGCTCTATATATTTACATGTAGATATTATCGATATGTAATCAAGTCCATTATTTGATTTCTTAGGTTTTACCATAATTTTGAAATCAAATTCTTGAAATAACATAAGCTAGTGGTAGATTCTTCATTGTACTATTAGTCTATTTATCAAGTAATTAAGTGGCTCATGATTTTTAAATAATATTAATAGAGTTGTCAATAAGTAATGGATAATTTTTTTCATTGCATAAACCATAACGAATGCCTCCCTTTTTGTACTGAAATAATTCCTTTCCACCCTTGCCAATTTTTTGATAGTAACTAAAATTATATGGTCTATATTTTTGGGAGGTTGTGCTAATATTAATCCTATTACAATTCTAAAATAATCAACATGTACATGGAATGAGATTTATAAATTTAGAAACACTAATATTGGGGCATCTAAAATCTTATTATTCAATGTATCTAATGACTTTTGACATTATTTTGACCAATCTAGAAGTTAGTTTTCACTTCAACAATTTTTCTATTGGTGTACTTATAGTTATGTAATTTATTATGAACCTACAGTCATACCTGGTATACCTCAATATATTTATAAACTCCTTATATGTTTTGGGTGGTGGTAGGTTTATTATTATATAATTTTTAAGTGGATCTACCATCAACCCTTATTTGCATATTATTGATCCCAATAAAGTACCAAAAGGTGTGTAAAATATGCATTTATTCCAATGCAGATAAATGTTTAGTTGTTTACATATTTGTAACATCATCCACATTTCATGTACATAGACTATTATTAGCCCATATATCATCTAATCATCAATATACACTTCTAATAATTCATGTATGAAATCCCTAAACATATTGACCATTATGCGATCAAACACATCTAGTACATTATTCAATCCAAATGGCATCATTGTATACATAAAATATCTCCATTATGAATAAAATGTAGTTTTGTATTGATATTTTAGAATAATTATAACTTGATGGTATCGTGATAATCCATTAGTGAAGAAATAGATTTCTCTTCCTACTACACTTTTCAATATCTCTTCAGTGATTGGTGTTGGGAAGGGATCATGCAAATATGAATTATTCAATTCTTTATAATAAATGCATATTCATATCTCACCATTTTTCATGTTCTAAATCACTATGGGACCTATCCATTTACTATCTTCCATAGGGGTTACTATTATGCTTACTATCATTTTGTCTAATTTAATATTGACTTTTGCCTTAACATTAGGATTTAATTTGTATTTTCATTCCATAATTTTTTAATATCATATTTTAATTGAATTTTCATGGTACCCACATCTTATTTGATTCCTTTGGGCTTAGTAAATTCTCTTAGGAAAAAATATTAAAATTCACTTAGTAAATCTAGTATCTTCTTCACCTCTTCTTCTACCCAGTAGTTTCCTACTTTGGCCATTTTTAGATTTCCTTCTATGGATATATTTTATTCTCTAACTATAAGAGGTTAGTATAATTACTATGTTTTTTCTTCCATATAATCAAGGAGTTGTATCTCGCCTTCCTCAATGTCTATTTTTATGTTTTCTAGTTTTTATTTCTCATCCTCTTCTTGTTTTGTAATTTTTTGGCAATATGCCAAAGCTCAAGTTCTTTCAAGTTTGTATGATTTTCCACAGATTCTGTAATTATCTTACATCCATGTCAATCTAATCCCAATCATCCATATTTCCTAACCTTATTTATTCTATTTTTAATCTATAATTTTTTTACTTTGTAGTAGTCTTCCATAAATAAAAAATGTTTCTATTTCTACAGTGCTCGATAGACTCAGTATCCAGATCTTAAAAGTTGAAATTTATATAAAAATAAATTTTTAGGTATTTCCATCTATTGGTTCTTTTCTGTATCTCTTGATGTATGTACCATATTTTTTTGGAATGCATATAATGTCTAATAAAATAATTATACCCATAAGCATCTATCAGTTTCCTATTATCATGCATACCTTTTCACATGTGTCAATATGTAATATTGGGTTGATTTTCCCACATAACTTATTATCTTCAACAAACAGATCTCTAATTTTACAAACATTTATTTTAGTAAAAAAAAAATTCCATTTATGAATGGTTTCTTTATGTGTGTGCCATCATGTCACAATAGTAATAGTGAATGTATCACCAATGGCTTTCATCCTTTTTTATTCTTGTGATAATACTCTCATAATCTATTATAAATAAACACCAACTATCCCAATGCAAGTAAATTTTGGAAAAAAATTGTGCAAAGCACATTTGATACAATGAGATCTTCTTCTCTATAGTAATAGATTTTTTAGTTTGGTGGTAATTATTCCTCTACAAGGTATATTTATTATACAACATTATTTCCACATTATGGTCTCTAGCTTGCAGTACATGAAATATTAAATTTCATTTATTGAGGGTGTTTCTCCTTCTTATTATATGATAACTTCCCCTTCATCATTAGGTTCAAGGTCATCTTCTATTTTTACAATTTTTTTTAGAGTATGCATTCTAGGGAGGTCATTAAATTCACTATCCTCATATTCTAGCCATAATTCCTCTGACCATGTTATTGTCATTCCTAGTATTACAACCTCACTAGGATAAACTTAAATTTACATATTATTTCTCATATAGGTTACTCAAAAAACATATTTATTAAGTATCATTAGGTACTAATGTTTGAATGATAAATACATTTAGAATAGTAAGTGTATATAATACAACTAACCCACTAGTTAATATTTGATCTATTTAGATTTATAACACCATAAAATAATATAGAAGATAAAACTTCATATCATAACACATAATAAGGTGAAAGGTACACAAACACAATGAAATAGTTTATATTTATAGTTAAACCTAAATATATGACCTCTATTGATTTCAACACTCAAACTCATGTACAAATATACAACCATAATTATATTTAATAATAATAAAAATGAATGTACAAATATTACATTTATTCATTAAATATCATAATAGACATGATAGGGTGTAAAAAATTATATTTGAGATTTATGATACATCACAATAATCAATAGCCATGAGTATGTTTTTAGAATGGTTTATCTTCTAAAGATAGAGTTAGAGAGAGAGAAAAAAAGAGAATCATCGAGGTGATTTTAATCCAATCATATACCATTAGTCTCTCACACACCTCCCCACTAACATTGGCCCTTCCCTTCATGGAGAGGAAGATAAAATTAGTGTAGATTTTAAGAATTCAACTCAAACTTGTGTATAGTACAATCACTAATACATGTAACAGATATAAACCTTGTAAAATAATCTTATATCTAATATGCCATTATGCATACACATGTAAACTGGAAATTATAATGGAATGGTAATTATATCATCTATAAAATTTATTTGGCCAAAGTTTTCATTATCATTCTATAACATTACTTGGGCCAAAGTTTGCATTATAGAATTTAGATCACTCAAAGATGTAATTTAATTACACACATACACAAATACTCTCTACTAAGGAAACTTAATCCATACTATGGAATATATGATGGATATATACATCACATGGTAAAAAACTCATATACCAATCATTTGTTATCAAAAGGAAGTAATGGTGTAATCTCATAAACTAGATCAAAGATAAACTTGTTAACATATTTACAACATACAACCACTTAGTAATTTAAGACTTTCACTTGAATTTATTTTCAATATAAGCTTAAAACATAAATTTTATATGAAGAGTCATTTTTATGTGCCAATACACAACTATTATAAAAATATTCAATACATGAGGTTTAAGAATATTATCTTGCATTTTTAATTATCTAAATATAAGCATGGCTCAAATACCTATGATAATGTAATTCAAGTAAACAAGTACAATGTCCTCTACTAATTTGGATATAAACACATTTTATTTACTTATAACTATTTAATATTATACAAATGAATAAAATGCCACCATAATTCTAAAAGCTCATGAATCACATAATAAGGATTAACTATCAGTTTGTAATATGTCATCCCTATGACCATTTAACCTATATTGGCTATGCATTAAATACTAAACATGACAAATTTATTTGGCACTATTTTAAGTGCTCTTTCCAAGTCTATGATAATAAATATATACTCATATATATTCCACCAAATGGTTTTATTATTTTCACAAGATTATATATGGATAAAATATGAGTACCTACAAGTAGGTTTCAGCATAACTAAAACCATTTAAGATATCCTATCTCTCAAGTTTAATTAAAACTAAAAAAAATGATGTACAATGTAACATATTTTAAAAATGCCAACCCATATAAATATATTCAAAAAAATTATATTTCACCTACATTTATGCATGTATTCCCTAGTGAAAATGCCTCTAAGGTAAGTTAGGAATTAACTATATATAGTCCTAGCTTGTATTTATCCCTAATCAACTAACTAAATAACCAACTATACATGTGCACAAATGTGTGAATAGACACACACACACACACACACACACACACACACACACACACACACACACACACACACACACACACACACATTATTCAAGTGTAATATAATGTAAACTTAAGTGCATTCAATCTTAAGGTTGGAAAATGTATACATGAGGCTATATAACAAATAATGTGGATGCAGCACCCACAGTTTGCAATAAAAATGGAAGAGTGGTGGAATATACCTATTGAGGGGACAACCCTCAGTTGCATCCAAGCTCAAAAACGTTAAAAAGGAAGTTAAGAAATGGAATAAGGATTGTTTTGGAAATATCTTCAAGAAAAAGAATACTATCAAGGAGGAAATTAGTAGAATTTAGGAAAAAAATTAGCAAAATAGATACACCTCAGACTTCCTTACAGAAGAAAGGGAACAATTGGTTCAATATCAATATATTATAACTAAGGAAGAAATCTATTGGAGGCAAAGATCTAGAGTGTTATGGTTGAAAGAAGGAGATAAAAATAAAAAGTTTTTCCATCTTTCCACTCTGAAACACAGAGCTAAAACTCATATACAATACTTGAAAAAAGGAGATCAGAAGATGATAGAGGAAAAGGAAATAAAGGAGGAAATGCTTTCCTTTTTCTCCTCCTTGATGAAGGTTGATATAAATATCAATTTGGATACACACACACATGCTCTATACCTAAGGAGGAGGAAATCTTCACACACACACACCACACACACACACACACACACACACACACACACAGTTTAGAACCGATTAGTCTGTGTAATTCCTTCTATAAGATTATATCCAAAGTTTTTACACAGACTAATTTAAGTGATCCCTTTGATTATTGCTGATCAACAAAATGGATTTATCCCAAGAAGACAAATCCTCAATTCTATAATTACTGCTCATGAGAATATTCATTCGTTGTTTAGCTCTAATAATGAGGGGTTCATAATGAAAGTTGATATTGTAAAAGCATATGACAGAGTGGACTGGTTATTCCTTTCAAACAGTCTTATTACCTTTGGATTTAAACAAAGAGTGGTTGATATTATTAAGCAGTTGATATATACTACTTTTATTACAATGCTGGTAAATGGGAGTTCATCTTGCTTCTTTAAACCGTCAAAGGGATTGAGACAAGGGGATCCTATATCCCCTATTTTGTTTATAATAATGGCACATCTGTAAAGGTTTATTTAAGGGTCACATCCAATATGTTCCCACACACACACACACAAAAGTAAGAACTTTGAAGAAAGCTATAAATTTATATTCAGCTGCATCACACACACACACACACACACACACACACACACACACACACACACACACACACACACACACACACACACACACACACATTGCATGGGATAACATTTGTAAACTTGTCACTTAGAATAAGGAAAATTAGAAGTATGAACACACTCTCTTAGCCAAGTAGGGATGGAGGGTTTATCAGGAAAACAAAGAATGGAGCAAAATATGAAAGCATAAGTATTTATTCAAGGCTAAGTCCCTCTCTGATTTATTTTCTTACCTTGATGTCTCCCATCCATCTGGCATATGGGGGGCAGTTCAGGGTACTAAACAAGTTTTAGAAGAAGGAAGCTCTTGGAAAGTTGGCAATGGAAAAAAGGTGAAATTTTGGGAGGATGTTTGGTTAAAAGGAAAACCTTTGATAGATGAAATCCAAGATAGAGAAGCAATAGACCGATGTAAGCAAAGATTTGGAATAATGGTTAACCAATACTGGTAGAACAACTCTTGGGTGAACCTTATCAATCTTGATCAAGATTTCAAGGATATACAACTATCCCTAAATGCTATATCTCTCTACCCTAATCTTGAAGATAAGATTGTGTGGCATAATGAGCCTAGTGGATAGTTTAAAGTTTCTTCCATTTTCACTTCAAAGGGAAATGGCAACAAACCTTTGTGGATGAAGGCCTGGATAAAGGGGCTCATCCCTAAAATCAAAATCTTCTTCTTGACCCTCCTCTAAAATAAAATCTTGACTCTGGACAATTTATAGAAAAGAGGAATTTATATTGTGAATAGGTGTATTCTTTGTAAGAAGGGCTTTGAAGATAGAGATCACTTGTTTGTGAACTGTTCTTTTACGCAGCAAGTTTGGAAAGAAATCCTTAATCTGTGGGGTATTACCTGGATTCACCACAAAAATGTGGAATTATCTCTTAAAAGTTGGTATTGTCCTTCCAAGAATCCTAAAGTTATATTTTTATGGAAACTAAATCTTCCCCATATTTGGTGGGGAATATGGAAGGAAAGAAATAACCAAATTTTTAGAAGTAAAGAACTTCCCGAATGGGTGGTGGGGCAGAACATCATTAGAGCTATTAAGGAGAATTTTTCATTGCAAAGGAATCCAAACCCAACCTTTTAAGTGGATAATCCCTTAAGAACAGAAAATTCTAATGGTAAACCTAAAAATCCTAGATTAGGTGTTATTTGGAATGTCCCTCCTCAAGAGTGGATTAAAGGAAACTTTGATGGAGCTGCTAAAGGGAATCTAGGGAATGCAGGATGTGGAGGAGTCCTGAGAAACCATATGGGAAATGTAATCAACGTTGTTTCAATCCCCATTGGAAAGTTGAATTGTCATATTGCCGAAGCTTCTGTTGCCCTTCAAACCATCAAACTAGCTATGGATTTGGGATATTCTAAATTATGGCTAGAAGGGGACTCATTGAATATCATAAATATTCTAAACAATAAAAATTTTGTGTCATGGACTATAGAGGCTATGGTGATGGAGATTAAAACTTTAATCAAAAAATTTAAAAAAGTAACAATTACTCATACCTACCGTGAAGCCAATGGAGTTGCAGATTGGTTAGCAAATTATGCAGTCCAAACAGGACACAAAGTGAGGTGGCAAGAAACATTAGAAAAGAATGTGGATCTTAGAGTGTTCATTCATCATGACGCAACTCATGCAAAGGAGGGAAAGATTAACTTGTAATAGAAAACTAATGAGTTGGAGGAGTGGCTTCTCGAAGAATGGCTTACAATCATTAAAAAGGAAGGTCCTCGAGAATGAGAAGTGGATCCCAAACATGCCTAAAAAAGGTGAGCTTTGAACCAAATTGATAGTAGGTGGAATCATTGTATAGTTTATAGAGATTGGGTATCAAAGGAAATCTGCATGGCTCACGTAAGGAAAGGAGAACCAAGGAAGCAAGAACCCAAAAATTGTGAAGAGTGGAGAGCGAAATAAGATGTCTGGAGAATCCTACAGAGAGGGAAGGTTTTGAACTATATGGAAAGACTCCATGGTTCAAAACCTCATATTACAATGGCTTTTTTCAAAAACTAGATTGACGATAGGGTCACTCTGCATGGCATCACAATGAATCTAACATAGGAATTTATAGCAGAGGTTACGGGGCTGCCTACAGAAGGAAGAAAATTCTCCAAGCAGACTAGCATTTCAAATGAGGCCTTTTGCAAATTCCCTAAGATAGACGTTGAAGAGTAAAAGCTGGAAAAGAATGGGGATTTCTTTGAACTAGAATAGATTAAGGGCATATGGAGGGATGTCTTATGTTGTATTTGGGAGTACTTCATCCTCGATGGAAGAAGCAAGAGAGTCCAAAAATTCCACTTTGTATTCCTAAATCATTTCAGACACAAAGTAAGAATTTCCTTTCCCTTTTATCTGCATTTCTCTTTGGTCCAAAGTTTATTTGCTCACAAGAAGAAGGAAATGCATCCTATTCTACATGAAGGATTAATTCTGATAATTGAAGGATATTGCAAGAATAAGGCCATGGCTATGAACCCTTATCTGGGGAAAAATAAGGAGTCACGGAGTAACAAGAATGAAATTGTTAAAGGGAAAGATAAAATCAAAATCAAGCCCCCTATTGTCAAGAATCAGGATGGTGACGAGGACACAGAGTGGGAGAGAACTAATAAGTCTAGGGAGGAAAGCTTGGAGGAAGAGGGAGGAATAGAAAGTAGGAATACAAGTTCCAATGAGGAAGAAGAAGTTCAAGAGAAGAATGAGAAAGAAGGAGTCAACATAGAGGAGGAGTCTAAAAATAGTGAAGATGACTCTGAGGAAAACTAGCAAGTGTTTGAGGATGATAAAGTCTTGGATGACCCTGTTGAGGACCCTATTTTGATAAATGAGAGGGAAAACATAATTCAGGATGACAACCAAGAAATGGACTTAGAAGTTCAAACTGAAACTAAGGAACAAAATCAAAGGGGAAGAGAGGATCACATTGAAGAAGGCAAGAACAATCCTAATAAGAACATAGAAGAGTGGAGTGATAAAAGGCAGAATGATGGAAGGCACACACCAACGAGATGGGTTAATTGCAAAGTAGAGGCTATCCTCCAACTCGATTCATGGATGTTTAAGGAGATAATGGATCTCAAAAGGAAAATGGAAATTATGGAAGACAACCAGAAGGCAGTTTGGAACAAAATCAATAACATGGAAAAATAGTTGAGAGACATCCCCATCAAGCTCAAAGACTATGAGAACAACCTAAGGGACCTCATCAAGGAAAGCAAAATGAAAATGGAGGAAGTTACATCTAACATATGTGTTGCAGTTGTTAATATTGGAAAAAGAGCTAATGAGGAGATCAAATCCTTGGAGGGGCCTAGCAAGAGGATGAGATAGAGCTCAAGAAAGAAAGCTACGCAAGAGGGAGCCATGTCAACGGCTACTGCCATTCTGGATACTGCTATGAAAGGTAAGGAAATAGTGAAAATGATTTTGGAACTGGAAGAATAGACTGGTTCTTCTAGTTGTTTGTGTTATCTGGTCCTATTTCCTAGTTTTTTGTAATCTTTTGACTATGGTGTAGCCAAGTCTATGTTAAACCTAGGTTTTGACTTGTGGTCTTTCAGGTGGTTTTAGGTCCATATAAAACCTATTTATGCTACTTCTCTATAGTAGGTTTTAGGTTTTGCCTGTGGTCATAAATGCTTCATCTTTCTTTCTTTGTAGCAGGGTTTCGGGGTCCCTTCAAAACTTGTTTTCACCTTAATCTAAAAAAAATAATAGTATCTACCAATTTTATGTATATATATATATATATATATATATGAAATCACCTTAAAATGAACATAACATACCATTAAATATTTCATTCATGCATATATGCATATACATGACTATATTATTCCATTTTGAATATATAATAGTAGCTTGCACAAATCTCAAAAGATGACCATCTACTAAAACTTATCCAAAATTTATTCTCTACAACCCATATTTATAACACACAAGTATATATAAAAAGTTTCATTACCAATATAAATCTACACCATGTGTATAAAAGTTAAGGTTTTTTACAATATGCCACTTCTCTCAAGTATAAACCCATGGATTTTTTCATACTAATAATTTATTTTCCAGTTGATAACTCTAAGAAAACCTCCAAGTCCACATTAGTTATAAATTAATACAATAGATACCTAGGTGCTAATTTATCTATAGTTATAAATCAGCATAATGAGTCTATATAGGCTTAAATTTTTTTCACAAAGGCAAGACCATAATTGTGTCCATTATAGGTAGAGGAGACAAATACATTATACCCTAAACTAAGCAACATGAAATATTTTTTTTCCTATAGTTTATCCTACATAGGAAAATAAATGCATTTTAATCTCTAATAAAGGCTCAAATTTCACCTTTACATTCTTTTGGATGGAAGTGAGTTCCATTCCTAGGTCTATAATGGTGATGTACTACATTTTCAAGGCACTATCAAGATATATATTGGAATGGTTTTTTCATTAACACAAACCTAGGTAAGAGAGGTATTGAAAAAATTTATTTTCAACATAAACCTCAATCAATCTATAAATATAAACAATCCATTTCAATTTTTAATTCTCAAATTAGAATCCCTACTTTCCCAATTAATTCAATGGCCAATATCATAATGTACATATTTATAGCCCTAGCCAATGCTCATGTTCCTCCTTTTCCCAACCCCTCATTCTTCCTTTTTCCTTCTTATTATATTTCTATTTCTCATCCATGTTTTGTGTGTCATGGAATTTCTCCTTAAACTCTACAAGTTCACCATGATGATACTTTAATTAAATAATACACATTCCTTATTGTTTCTATTAAATTGTAGTGTCATAACCCAGTTTTGCATAGAATATGCTTGCAAAACCTTTATTTCACCAAATTCCAAGGTTAACCTAAAATTATAGCAAAATAGGAATCAATTTACTTCTAAAATATTCTTATAATAACTAATTCCTTTTTGGATCAAATGTCACATGGAAATAAAGTTTTTCTAACCTTAAACATCAACCAAAAATTAATTTTATTATGTTTCAAAAACTAATTTAATATAATTTATTGGGTGAATTTTGCCCCATTTTCCCCTAGGCCATTAAAAAGGGGTAGGAATTAAGTGCTACAATATTTACATATTTGCATACAAATAAATGGTTTCAATAGACATCCTACACTCCAAATATTTATTCTACATAAAAATTGGTCTATCACCATTCACAACTCATTAACAAAAGCTTAAACCATATAATAGTTTCATAGAGATTAACATAGCCAATGTATATTAATATAATTAATGAATTATGTTAATAAGAACATCTATTCCAACTTGTTTATTTCACAAGAAGGTAAATAATCAACTAAAAGTCAATTCAAACATGAAATACTACCCATAGATATGTCTAATGAAAATCAAATGGTTAGGATATTCACATAATATCATCAACATTTAATTCATCTTAGCAAATAAAAGTGTAAGTGTATGTGTGGGTTCAATTTCGCTCTTTCTATCCCCAATGCCAATATTTGTGTCCTCTTTCCTTATGATAATATCCCTTTTTTCACTTTATGAAGGTGGGATAGTCCTACAAACACCTAGGTTAAAAAAAAGGTAGTTAGTATGAGCTTCAAACAAAATTAAAAATGAATCAAAATGTATGCACATTAATGAAATATTGTAATAAAAATCAATTATGTAAATGAAATCATATCCATATAATATTCTAATACACAGTAATATATTATATATAGACACACATGGGAATATTCTCTAATTATAACTAACCAAGAAATAAAATAGTATAGTTGTCAACTATACAACATAAATGTCTAGATCTATCATCAAAATAAAAAAACTACTAATCATTAGTTTCACTTACCTTACTGATACTAATGTAATTTTTAAAGAGTGGTATGGGATGTGATATCCATCCCCCTAAATAAGTCATCATCCTAATGAATTTTATTTCAAATAAGAGTTATGAAAATAAATAATAATGTTCAACAAAAAAATATTCAAACACATGTGGAAACAACCTATAGAATTCCTCATAATCCTCCTATGTGACACTATTTTAAAAATATTGATCCCATTGGATCTTGTATTGTGATAATTCCATCTAACACAAGATAATTTTGTGAGTATCAATTATTTTTATTGGTTCTATGGTGATCACCCCTAGATCTAGAGCCTCTAATGCCTTCCAATCCAGAACATGTGAAGGTTCAAATATATATTTATTAAGATAAGATACATGAAAAACATTAAGCATTTATGCTAAATATGGTGGCAAAGAAAGTCTATATGTTATAATATTTATCACTTATAGAAATTCAAAGTGTCCCACATATCTTGGTGATAATTTTAATGATTTCTCAAACTTAATGACACTCTTTTGGGGTTTAACCTACATAAAAATCTTATCTCTAATTGAGAATTTCCTTTTCATCCTTTTTAGATCAGCATAGATTTTATACTTATTATTAGCTTTACACAGTCTCTACCTTATCATCTTCACCTTATCTACTATTTTAGAAAGCATATCAAGTCTAAATATCACTTTATCTTCTAATTTATCCTTATTGACTAGTATTCTACACCTTCTACATACAATTCTTTAAAAGGAAACATATTCAAAGCTAATTTGAATGGATTTTTATAGGCAGAATCAACCAATGGTAGGTATTATTCTCATTTATATTATTGGTCCATGCCATACATCCTCAAAATATCCTCCGAGATCTTATTTACTCTTTATGTTTTTCCATATGTTTCTTGATGGTGAGTTGTAATAAAATCCAATTGTGTACCTAAATTTGTATTAAGATTTTGATAGAACCTTGAGGTCATCCTAGGGTCCCTACATAAAATTATATTTTTTAGAAACCCATGCAATTTATATAATTTTTATACAAACCTCTTAGCAAACATTAGTAGATCATTTGTCAAATTACCTAGAATGAAGTGTGTTACTTTCGTGAGTTTATCTATAGCTATCAATATCATATCATGATAACTTATTGACATAAGCAATCCTTAGACAAATTCCATACTAATCCCTTGATACTTCCATTTTAGTATGGAATGTAGGTATAATAACCTAGTAGGATGCATGTGTTTAGACTTTAATTACTAACATTATAATAATATAGACACACAATATACCCATATTTACAAATTCCTTTTCATAAATATAATGATATTATCTTTTATAAGATCTTAGTCACACTAGGATGATTTGAATATAGTGCATTATGTAACTTTATCAACACAATACCCCTCAAATTTTCATTATCAAAAACATATAATCTTTCATGATATCTCAAAATCCCATCATTTTCAAGTTGGAATCCTTTATATCTAAGATCTTGTGAATCCTATGTGTTTCACTAAAATTTTGCTTTATTTTATTTCTTAATAAAGATGTAAAACTTGAAATAAGGGTGAGGTTAGTATAACTTGATGTGTTGTGCAAACATGAATCTAGATTATTTTTGATACTCCTCTTTGGATTAGGATGATGACCTTTAGATAAGAAAACACTAGAATAAAATGATTGATTAGTGAGATAGTAGGGTGGATTTCCTAGCATAATCTAGATCTAAGAAGCACAATATTCCTTGGAGGCTATCAATCCACACTTTTAAAACACTTAAGTTTTGATCAATTGGAAATAAATTCTTGCATGAAATAATAAAAGGTACTGAAATCAAATATAAGAAATTCTTGAAAATAAACAAGTGATATTTTGAATAAAAATAGAAATAAATAATGGAATACAAATTCTAAAGTACTTAAACTTGATTCAAAAAATAAGTTGAAGTTATACAATTAGAAACTTAGAAAATGGGATTTGGGTATAGGTAAATGGTTAAAATTAACTTATTATTATAAAATAACATAGTGATTATTAGTAGTTAGGTATGACCATTGATGGTTAGGTGACCATTGGTGGATGTTAACCTCAGTGATTAGGTAAGACTATTAGTGGTTACTATGGAATTTGGTTTGGGAAAATAAATCTATTGAGGAGAGTTATAGAGAGGTTTTGGTTGTGGTTTTGGGGTAGAATGTTGGCTATAAGATAGGAAATGATACTTAAAGGTATGTATTTTATGTATTGGGTGTTTATGTGAGTGAGAATGGTTTGTGAGTGGTTTTGAGTAGGAGGTGAAATGTTTGGAGTTGAAAAATTCCAAAAAAAGAAAATGGGATGAGAGGGAAATAAAGAGAGATGACATAAGCAATGAAACAAATAGAGCTAAATACTAAATATTGATAAAAAAACATAAATACTTAGCTTTTGGATTCACCTAGGAGTTAGAACCCTTACACCTATCAAATTGATCTTGATGATGATTTCAACCTTCTCTTCGTCTCTTAATATAGAGGAAAGGAAGGTTTAAAACAAAGAGTTTAAAAAATGGTTTATCAAACAGTTTAATCACACATTGATCATGTGAATAATAGATAAAATTAGATATTTGGTAATCAATGAGTTAGTTTTAGTCAAACTACAATTGATTCTTTTGATCATGCAAGAGTTCAAGTAGCTATCAATGGTCAAGGTCAACCATTGGTGGTTAGGGAGACATAATCAAAATAGATAGGATTAGCCATTTTAACTTATGTTTGGTGGTTGAGAAGTTAGTCAATGGTCAAAGGTAATAAAATGGTGTCATGGGGTGCTTTGATGACTAAAAATGCATTACATAGTTTTTTAGTTTATACATTTTGCCCCTTTTTCTTGTGTAGTTTATATCAGCAAGTTGTAAAACAAAAATGGATAAGTTGGTAGAAGGTTATATTCCTTGAGTATGGGGGGAAGTGTTAGCCTTCAAATCAATAATTAATGAGGTGAAAGAGAGTTAGATTTAGGTTTGATAAGTGGGTATATGGGTCACAAGGTCGTGATAAGATTGTTTGGTTGTGCATTTAAATGTAAACAAGCATAAAGAATGAAACTAAGTGCAATATCATAGATCCCACATAGACTAGGGTTCCATAGGTGAGGTAGGTGTTAAAATAAGGTTAGACTAGAAGGATGGGTGATAGGGTAACTAGGCCATAGTGTTAGGCATAGTTGATATGGGTAACTCCTATAAAATTAAGGCTCTTAGGCAAGGCTAATGTATTCACATGTGTTTAAGGTAGGATGTGATCTTGAGAATAAAAAATGGTTGTAGTGTCAGGACCATAGAGGGTCATGCTATGTGGTATGTAAATGGTCAGTGCACAAAAGTAACACAATTTCATCAAATATGTTAAGGTAATCAATGTGGTCAAAATGACCAATGCAAGGTCATTGCAAAAAGTGCAAAAGGGGGGCTAAAATGACCAAAGTGATGTTATTTAGTTGGTTGGTTGGTGTAGAAGGACTTTTTATCCAATGTCTACATGGTTATGAGAAGGTGGTTATTTAGGAAATTATTGGTTGGGATGGTAAAACCCTAGAGGTTCGACCATCGATGGTCAAGATTGGCCATCAATGGTCACCTAATGACCATCAATGGTCAGGCATAATCCCTAAAAGGGCAATCATAAAAAGTCAAAAGTGGGATATATTTTCTCATTAGTAAATTATCCCATGATGCTTTCCCTTTTCATCTTATGTTAAAATAATGATGGTTTATCTTGTGCCAGCTAAGTGAGTTGGGTAGTGTCTGATTGAGGAAGTGGAGGTTGATTAAGGTGGGCTAGAGCAAATTTGAGAGCTATTTAGGATGAATCAAGGTAGGGGTTAAGCGTGGGGATGAGTGGTGGTGGTTGTACTAAGGGATGCACCATGATATAGGACATGAAATGAGGTAGGTAATGTAATTTTATTTGTTTATGTGTTGTGATTTTTAATTGTTTTGTTATTTGGGTGGGTTAGGTGTTGAAAATTAGGGGATTTTAGTATTTAGTAGAATATTTTTATAGGGGGTGAAATAGGTTAAGGTAATTAAGGTAGGGGAGGGTTGTATGGGTTTAGATATAATTTTTAAGTGTTTTGTTGATTGATGTTAGGGTAGGGTGGGTTAGACCTAGGTTTAGGTCACTGGCGATCACCACATAGTGATCATCAATGGTTGTTATCAACCTTTGGTGGTTGATAAGTGACCATTAGATGGTTAGTGTGTGGACCATTGCTAGTCCATGATTAAACCATCAATAATCAAGGGTTGATCAATGATAGTTCCTCAAGGAACCATCATCGATCGATACTCGACCATCAACATTTGAGCATAAGGTTTGTTATAAGGTTTAAAGGTTAGTTTAGGTATGTTTGAAGGTAGGAGTTATGAATTGAATTTTATATAAAAGGTAGGAGTTAGGAATGGGTAAAGGGTAGGATTTACGTAAAGGAGGTAAGGTAGGATAAGTCTTAATATAAAACATGGTTTAACTAGGATTTAGCTAATGTTAGATAAATAGGTTAAGGTAGGGGTGAGGGTTAATAGGTAGAATGTATAAGAAATGTTTGATGGGTAAGGTAAACTAAGGTATATGTCTAACTTTGTAGATGAGATAAGAGCTATAGATGTAAGACCGAATGCCTCAACTCTTAGATGAGGTACACTAGGCAATGATAAACTAGGGGTGGGAGAACATGATAATAGTGGGCTTAAGAGGCATGAGGTATTATTAACATGTGCCTAGAGATGCAATGATGTTAGTGTACCTCATCAAGAGATGGGACCTGGCTATCAACACATTATTTATAAATATGAGAGATATTACCATCTTACTAGAGGATATTAATCATATTTTATAGTTAACAATATAGGGTGAGCAGATAGAGCATATCAATGCTAAAGAGCAAGATCAATATATGGATTATTGATTCAAAGAGGAATTTGTTCATGTGAGATGGCATACTAGAGGAATAAAATATGCACCTATATATGACATGGACTAAGGAGAGAGATGGCTTATCATGATGGCAATGATAGTCATGACTTGTTATGCACTACCAAACTCTAGTAGTGGTAGATTTCATTTCTATTGCTAAGTGTTTTTATAGGCATGTTGATAGACCAAATAGTGTATGTTTGGGCCCTGATATTACTACTATAAATCTACTAGGAACTCTAGGGATATATAGTACATAAGGGTTATGGTATTAATGCCATCTTTATTTTATAGTATTGGGCATGTCAACACATTAGAGTGCTATGACCAAGTGGATTACCAGGATTACCATGGCACACATGGACCTAGATGGACTTAAGAGTGGGATTTATGAGATGGAGAGGTGATTACACACTGACATCACTAGGGGGAGTAATACAAGACCTGGAGTGGTATAGAGATAGGTTGGAGGCACTAGTGGATGGAGAGGTCATCTAGAGGCTGTATATCAGATTCCAAAGATAGGTGAGCTATGCTAGGTAGACCCTATCAGTATAGAGCTATAAGTTAATTTAGGGGAGGTGAGGCCATATGGTGGATCTCATCCCATTTGATAGGTTTAAGAGATAGTTTGGTCTTGTGAAGGGTGTCCCAAGTGATTTTTTTGAGGTACAAGAGAGAGGATGTCGAGGCACCACTAACTTCACAAGAGCCTATAGAGATATAGATTGATCATTAATAGCTAATAGTGGTCATAGTTATTGATGATGTAGGGGTTACATTAGATTACCTTGTATAGTCTTAGGCATATTATGTAGTGATAGTGTTTGGGGGAGATGGTGTATAGTACGCTCTTAGAGTATACATGGTGGAGGGGGTGGGGATCATATGGATATAGACTACTCTAATAGATAGTCACTTATTATGGAGATATATCAATCTAGGGTAGTAATAATAGTAGCATAAGTAGCTTTAGAAGCAATGACCCTAGAGAGAGATACATCATAGGTCTAGGTGGCTACTCTCACATAGGAGAGGGATCAGATGAGAGCACAAATAACATTGGTGACACAAGAGAGGGATTTTACAATATATGTAAGAGGGTAGGCACCCACACCTATAAGACCCTCAAGGACCATTCTTATGGAAAGGTATGTGACCATAGTTAAAGAGTTTAGATATTATGAGGCATTGGTATTTAGATATCTTCCACATGAGCCCTGATATGGTGAGTATAGAGAATTGGTTAATGGGGGAGTTATTAGTGTGACATCAAGTTAGTGTATAACATATATAGGTGCAAAGGTGGCCAAGAGATAGATAGGCTCAAGGGAGAATTAGTGCTCTTCAATCTTATACTTTTTTGAGATATGTATTTTGATGTATTATATGATTTTGGTACTAGACTATGAGCCAATGCAATGAAATGTATAGTCCTTTTTGAGAGACATGGATATTTTTATTATATATGATTATTTATATCATGGGCTCATGTTGTGATCATGGTTATGGATGTGGCTTATGGTTATTAGTCATTGATGATTTAGTTTATACTCACAATGTTGTTTATGATAGGATTAAGATGTTATGGATGATTTATTTTGTGTTCATGATTTTGCTTATGATGTTATTAGACATGGTGATGATGTTATATTTAACATTTTCTCATGATTAGATGTATGTTTTATTAGAAACGTGTATGTTTTAAATTAATTAATCTATGCTTACTCATCTAGATAGACATGTGATGGATAACATATGTGGAAGACTCATTTATTTATAAAATAATAGATCAAAGGGTTATATATGTGTAAAATGGTTGTGATTAGTTGATGTGATTGGTTAGAAGGGTGAAGTGATGTTTGATGTATGGGATGTTAATTCATTAAAATGATTTTATGATTTAAATGAATAAGGTAAGAAGACAATCACAAAATAAAATGCATATTAGATATTTGAATGTTTTTAATGAATTATATTCAATTAGATGAAGGTGAATTAATCTTAAAACACATATAGTAAGTTCAGAACTCAAAACTAAATGGGATAAAAGACAAGAAAAGAATTAACAATCAAAAGACAAACATCTCAATGAATGTAGCAATAAGTAGGCATGAGAAAATAAGGAGACATATTGTTATTTCATTAGTGAGGGCCAAAAAAAAAGGAAGATAATATTGACTAATGAACATAATACCTTCACATATTTTACATCAACATTCATTGGTTGGTTAAAAAGTTTCTTGATCACACAGTGTCAAGTAAGCTCAAAGTCCTTTGTTTTATAGATGATATAAAGGGGAGATGGATGATAAAGTAACCTTTGTGTGATATTATCTTTCCCTTACTATAGGTTGCCAAGGATCTACTATAATTAAGTCTATGTCATAGATGGTGTAGACTGATCAATGTAAGAAGTCTACTTATGAAAGCCAATTACAACTTCTAAATAATGGGTCTTTTGATATTTTTGTTATTACTTTGAGAGGTTTAGGAAGATGACCGATGTGAGAAGCTTCCAAAAAAATTATTTATTTTGATAAATGATTTTTCATATCCATCCTTTAAGGGAATGGTCTAAATTTTTGAGATTTATTTTAGGCCTTTTGGTAGTTGTCCTTCAAGGGAGTAGTCTACCTAACATTGAGAAATTTTGACCAATTTTGGTAGTTGTACTTTAAGGTAGTAGTCTAATAATGATAGATATAACCCATAATAATGTTAATGTTTTTGATTGTGATGACATATATGTGCCTATATAGGATAAAAGTCTTACCTTTATGAAGGCTAAGATAAAGCACAAAAAGGTTAAAATAGTGGGTGAAAGGATTCTTTAAGAGACAATGACCATGGGATTCCATCCTAGTAAGGACAAAAAGTATCTAATCATGCCATGGGTAGAGCCATTGTGCCCATATTTAGGATTAAGGCTAAAAATATGAAGGAAAATCACATGATTTTGTGTTTTCATTGGTAGTCCTCAAAATTAAGGGGATGAAGGTGATAATATCATGCAACAAGGGGAGAGTTTAAGTTAGATAGAATGTGATTTTTATTTATTTTAACAAAAGAAAGGATGAAAATGTGAATCATTGAGAGGCTTAGATTCTAGTTTCCCTTTAAAAGAGGATAATCAGTAATCTCTTGATCCATACTTATGCATTATGACATAAAGTCCAATCTAATTGAAAGAAAATTTACCCCACTTATTTTTTTCCATATTGGTTACATGTCAGTTGTCCTTTAATATGATGTATCTAATGTTGAATTCTCATTCTCTTAGGTGTTTTTATAGGTGTGATTGATGAGTTATTGATAGACATAAAGATGGTTAAGTGTAGCCAAATGACACTTGTTACATAGCTCAAATTGGGTTAAACATCTTTGATTATAATTGCCTTCAAAAATGATGTCTTCTAGGGATATGTAAAGAGATGGAATTTGGAATTTGAGAGGCAAGATAACCTTTACTCCAAAAATAAGAGAGAAAAGGGTAGCACCTATAGGGGTTAAAAATTTTAATATGATACACCCATAAGGAGAAAGGGATGTGTAGATGTTAATCTTGACCAGATGCATTATCCATTTTTGTTAGCATGTTGTTAAGTGTTGTGTTACAAGCTTTAGCCTATCCATTAGATTATGCACAATACGGTGAGGATAAACTCAACTTAATTCCAAATGCATCACAAAGAAATTAGAATTTTTTATTCTTAAAATATTTACCATTATCAGTGATTATCTTATGAGGAACATCAAAGTAACAGATGATATGTTGGTTAATAAAATCAATAATCTTTTCAACTTTGGCTGAGATGAGAGGAATATCCACCTATTTGGTGAAATATTCTATTGTATTGATGATATAATGATGTCACTGTGAATAATGGGGGTTAAATTTTCCAATAAGATCTAATCCCCATTACAATAAGGGACAAAAATCCTTGGATAGTTGGATGTTATGACTAGGTGCATGATGTAAATTGGCATGTTGTTGACACTTAACACACTTATTAACATAATCATAATAGTCCAAGTTAATTTTTGGCTAATAATAGCCAAGGTGAAGGATACATTTAGTAACGTATAGGCCACTAAAGTGTCTTCTATAAAACCCATCATGCATTTCCTTGGTGGCATGAGAGATCTCATGGTTACGTAGGTAGAAAAAAAGAAGACCATCAAAGTCGTGTTTATAAATAATTACCCCTAGTATGGTGTAGTGAGAGGTATTTTGAATGAACACTCTTTGACCATGCCTAGAAAGATCAGAAGGGATGATGACAATATTGAGATAGTAAAATGTTTGTCTATACCAAATATTAGATGAGGCTTGTTCCACACTATAGATGGAAGGAAGATTTGATTGGGTATAAGAAGGCTTAGTAAAATTATGGATAGATATAAATATCTTAGAGTTAGAAGGAGTAGGTAGGATATAGAAAGCAAGGGAATCCATTTTATTATCAAATATGTTTATAGATCATAGAGTGGCTTGAATAAGGTAATGTTTAAATGATGCTAAGAGTACATCAACTAGCTATTTTTACTATTACAAGACATAATTTATATATTGATAAGATCCATTGATTTTATTAACCATGAGTTAGGAGTCACCAAAAACACTGATCATCTTTATTCCCAAGGCTAAATCAATTTGAAAACCTATCACTAGGACTTCATACTCAGACATGTTGTTGGTATAATTGAAATCAAGTTTGAAGGATAAAGGAAGAGGTTCACCATTAAGAGGGATGAGAATGATACCATTAACCCCACCATGTTGACATTATATCCATTGAATAACATGGTTATTTGATATGTGATGTTCTCTTGAGAAAGAGTCACAATGGACTCATTGAGAAACTCAAGAAGATAAGGTTGGTCATCCACTAAAGGTGATTTAGCCAATTTGTCAATGATGACTTGTCCTTTTATTGACTTTTGTTAAATGAAATCAAGGTCAAACTTAGCTAAAATCATGAGAAACTTAGCCATACACTAATTTTTTTATGGCTTAAAGTACATATACTTAAGGGAGTCAATGTTGGTTATGACATAGGTCTTATGGTTGAGAAGGTATTAGTAGAGTTTGGAGGCCATGAAAACCAAATCAAGAAAATTATTTTTAGCATGGGTATTTTGAGTCTCATACTCTATAAGTTTATGACTTATATATTATACAACCTACTCTTTATGCTACTCATCTCGATGTGTAAGCATTACCCCTAAGGAGTGGTCAGTGGTGGAAATATAAAGGTAGAAAGGTTGATCCTCTTTGCAAGGAATGAGGATGGGTGAAGAAAGAAGGTAATATTTAATTTAATTGAAGGCCTTTTGGTAGTCCTTATTCCACTAAAAAGATACATTTTTTAGAAGGTGGTGGAAATTTTAGAATCTATCAGATAGTTAAGAGATGAAGCAATGAATGGATTAAAGCTTCCCCTACAAACTACACAGTTACTTCAGGTGGGTTAGAGGAGGCATATCAAGGATAAATTTTATTTTGGTTGGATCAAATTTGATTCCTCAAAGAGAGATGATAAATCCAAGGAAATTTCATGATAAGACCCCAAAAAATGCATTTATTTGGGTTAAGGTGAACATGGTAATGGATGAGGCATTCAAAAATAACCGTAAGAATTGCTAAATGATATTTATGGCATTTAGATTTCCCATGAAGGTCATCTACATAATCCTCTATTATTTTGTGAGTAAGGTCATGAAATAAATAGGTTATAGCATGTTGGTAGGTTGAATCAACATTTTTCATACGAAAAGGCATGAACCTATAGCAGAAGGTTCCCCATGGGGTGATAAAAGTAGTTTTATGTTGATGTTTAAGGGAAATCAAGATTTGGTTATAGCCCAAGAAACCATCCACAAGAGATAGCATCTCATGGTTGGATGTAAGATCAATAAGATGGTTAATTCTTGGAAAAGGGAAGTCATCATTTGGGAAAATAAGGTTAAAATCATAGAAATCCATGCAAATGTGAAGTCCCCCTAATTCTCTGGTTATAGGGATAACATTTGAAACCCATTAGGGAGAGTTAATGGGTTGGATGAAATTAACAGACATGAGGCATTAGATCTCTTATTTTATAAGAAGATATGGGTAAGGGTACATCTAATGAAGCTTCTACTTGACAAGCTTGACATCATGGGTAGTAATGATATTATGGGTAACGATGGAATGGTCAATTCCTGACATGTCATTGTAATACCAAGTAAATGATATGCTATGATCTTTTAGGAAGGAAGTAAAATCCTAAAGCTTTGAGAAATATATAAATTGGCTAATTTTTGATGATGCATGGGTTATTGTGAGTACCCAAGTTGATATCCATGGTGGATTTATTCAACATGGTTAAAGTCTCAATAGGGAGAGATTTGTGGATAGAGTAATCTTATACACTAAGATAGACAAGAAGGGAGTCATCATCTTGATATTAAATGGTATTAATGGTAAGAGAGTCATCTTATACCATCTTAAGATGAGTCAGAGGAATGGTTGTGATCTCCCCATCCTTTTGATAAGTCAGCGGTTCAAGGCTAATCATGTTAATAAATTTTTTTTAGGGGAATGATATAAAAATCCTTAGATTTTGATGGTGAAATGATCAATGAGGATGGGACTTCCTTATTAATGATGGTAATGGGAGTTGAATTAGTTGGTTATTTAGGTGGAGTGAATCTGAGACCAAATCTCTCATGAGGTTTTTAGGTATTACAAAGAAATAACTCATGTGGTCCATACTTGTAATGTCTTAGATCGAATCCCTTACAAATACACCTATGTAGGTCTATCTTGGATAACTTTGGTTTATCTAGCTATGAGAAATTGGAGGTGAATGGTCGAGGAGAAAAAGAGGTAGAGGAGGTGGTAAGTGGTTGATCAAGTCCCCCATAGACAAACTAGTTTGGAGATTGGGAGGCTTAAAAGGAATAATGGTTCCAATATTGGGATCATAATTAGTGTTTTGGTCAAGGTTATCATACTCCTAGGGAGTAGGGAAGGCATCCAAGGTCAAGAGATGATACTCACACAATGAGAGATGTTGGAATGTTGATTCCAAAGGGTCCTTCATGGGGATTTGGGTAGAAGGGATGGATGAGCTAGTCAAGGTGTGGTTGGTGGAAGAGGTAAATTCATCATTGGTTGGTAAAGTCTTAGCATATGTAAGGAGAATAACATAATTTTATTGATACATCATGTTTAAATATGTGAAATGACTTGGGTCAAATTATATGGTAACTACTTGACCCTTGTGCTCAAACTTGACGCACTAATGTAGGGTAGATGGCACATAATTCATGAAATATATCCAAGTGAATCCAAATAGAACATTATACTCGAACTCTCATTATACTAATAAGAAGAGATAAACAAGCTTTCAAGGCCCTAAATAAATGTGGAGGATGATTATTCCAAGAGTTTTTTCCATAGTGTCATTACATGAATGAATCACCATTGTGGTTTCCAACATAATTCTCTCTAAAAATTTAAGTTGGTCATATACATGGGAGGAGATAATGTTTATATTATCTCCTCTATCAATCATAACCCTTCTGGTGTGGGTTTGATTTATGTATGTTGTAATGAAGATGGTAGGATATGGATCCTGGGGATGAATGGAGGGTATTTTCAAATCCTTAAAGGTAATAAGAGTGGAAAGTTGGAGGGCTCTGACAAAGGTTGCTAGAGGTTGTGTATCTTCTATTTGAACCTATATAGACTAAAAATACTCTATCATTTATTTGTGGTGATGGGGTGAGGTATTGATTATTTCATATAAACTCATCTTCATTGGTGTTTGGTGAAGTTGCTTTAGAACTACTATTTGGATTGACTTAAAAGGGTTGGATTGGGAGGCACCAAAGATGGACACCTTGGTCTTGGGTGAAGGTGAAGGTGTTTGGATTTGGTTGGGTGATTGGGTGGGGGAGGAAGGGTATGTCCATTTAATGGAAACCTTTCCCTTCCCTTTATCATTTTTTTGGGATTGAGATCATGTGACCACATATATGGTATGGATTTGGGGATGAGTTGGGCTAATGGTCTACTTTAGTTCCTCTTCTCTCTTAAATGAGATTGTTAGGATAGGTAGGTTTGGGGTAGTTTCTTGTGGTTTTTATATTGATGATGGGCTCAATAAAGGTTCTTTTGATAATAGGTCATCCTCAGCACATAGCTAGTCAACTAGACTTGGAGAGCTTTATATTTCTCCATATCATGCTCAGGTGTTATATGGTATGAATAAATAAGATTATCATTAAACCAAAATGGTTTAGGACTATGGGTGTCAAATGGTTTGATGGGATGCAAAGTTAAACAATAATCTTAGATCAATATTTGCAATATGGTTGAGTAGGACTCAAACAAAGGTGGTAAGGGTTTTGGGGATTTGGTTTTAACTTTGGGGGGAATCCTTCTCAGGAGTAGGCTTCATAATAGGATTTTTAAGTGGTGGAATATTCTTGGTGGGTGACATTTTTTAATTTAATGGCTTGGATATGGGTGGTTTATAAGTTGAAGGTTTATAAATAGAAGTCTTGGTAGTAGATGGTTTGGAGGTAGAAGTTTTATATATAGAATATTTGGTAGTGGATAGCTTAGAGGTAGAAGGCATGTAAAGAATAGGTAGAGGTGTAGATAAAAGAGGATTTTGGGTTTGGGTTATATTTTGGAGACTTATTTTCTTAGTGTAAGGATGATGTCCAAGGATATAAGAAGGATATAATCCTAAAATGGAATTCCAGATAGAAATGGGTGACAAGGTTTTGGTTTTTTGGAATCCTAGGTGGCTTCACTTTCTTGGTTAGCTTAATGTGGTGTTTAATTGGTGGTATGGATGGTGATAAATCCAAATTTAATAGAGGATTAGTATAGCTTTGAGTAGGGAACATTCTTAGGTTTTTGATGGGCTTTTTTGGGATGGTAGAAAGTGTTTGGGTTACTTTAGGTGGAATTGGTTTGTTTACTTCAACTATGGTTTGAGAGGTAGAATTTTATAATGGTTTAGTTGGGATGATTGTGGGTTCACTAATGGAAGTGGAAGGTTGTGTTAATAATGGTATGGTTGAGGGATCTTTCTTGGTTAGATATGGGAGCCTAAGATGGTGTGAAAATGTGGTATGATCCATGTTGGGTTGGGATAGATACTTTAAGTTTTTGACCAGTCTATAAAAAGGATTATAGATAGGTTTGGTTCCTTTGGTATTGGTCTCAAAGGACAAACCCATTGGTTGAGAGAGGGGAGTATTTTCCTTATCCTTTTCCTCAATAAAAGGCTCCAAGGTGTGGGAAGGTGATTCCTTCATGAGAGGAGTAAATAAAGTGACCTCTTCCTTAAGAATGTTTTCCAAAGGAAGAGTATATTTATATATGATAGAATAGAAAAGTATGGTCATAATGGTTGACTTATTTGGTATGTCTTCCAAAGGAGAGGTTAGTGGCTCCACTACCTCAATAAGTGGAGAAAGGGGAATAATTGATTCTTTTGTTTTAGTTCCTAAAGGAATAGAAGGTGACTCCACTACCTCAATAAGTGGAAGGGATGAAGAAGTGGTTTGGGCAATGGTTTCCTCAATAATGAGCTCACTAAGAACCACATTGATAGTATGGACCTCATGGTTGTGAAAGGATTTTTATTCATTATTTTCATTTTTTGTGGAAGGGGCATGGTTGGGAAAAGGTTGTCTAAATATGTCAAGTGACTAATTTGGGGGTGCATTGGGATTATCTAACACATGTTCCCTCTTGTCAATCAACCCTTGGAAAATTATTTTGAAGGTATTATATCTACTAACATCATGTCTAATAACATGTTGGAAGACACATAATTAATTCTCCTTATACCAACTAGGTATAGGATGAGAGGAATCAGTTTGTTTTGGGGGTTTGATTGGAGAATGTTGTATTATATTCTCTCAATAATGTTTCCAAAATGGAAGCATATGACTCCCCTAGAAAAGTATATTGATTTTGGTTGTTATGTCTTTGGTTTTGGGTATTCTATATGGAAGAATTAGAAGAGTTGGGTTGGTTAACAACTAGAAGAAGGGTAGCTTTAAAGATAACTAAATTCATGGTTCCCTTGGTTCTTGTGTTGGTATTGGAGTGGCTGGTGGTTTTGGAGGAGGAAGTTTCATTTGACTTGAAACTAGAGTTTTGGTTTCTCAATTTTAGCTTCCCCTCATCAATGGATATAATATCTAATTTTTATGTCATAGTGAAAGCATCATCAAAGGTCTTAAAGGTTTGAACCTATAAAGTAGAGGAAATATGTTTGGCACAAACCCAATAGAAACACTCGATCATCTTGGGTTGGGGAAAAGAGAAAGAGAGTTAGCTTATCAAACCTCTCCAATGGGATACAAAATCCTAATTGACTCATCCTCAAATTTCCAAATGGATTAGATGTCAGTGATGGAATTTTTTTTAGATATATTTATGGAAAAAATATCTAAGAAGGTTTGAGCTAATTGGGAAAAAGAAAAGAGGGAGTGCTAGGTAATAGAATTGTAACAGTCTAATTTTGGACCAGATAGGGACATGGGAAAGGTGAGAAGGAGAGAATAATCATAAGCATTTAGATAACAAGAGTGTCAAAGTGCTCTAAGATGTTGCTAAGGATCTTCCTTGCTCTGAAATTTTGAAAATTTCAAAATTTCCCATTATGGAGGATAAGGTCAGATTGGGATGGATGGATGAATTGGTTCATTACAAAATTGATCATATGATAATAATTTATGGGCACTGGAGATAAATGATTCCAAATTGGTCATATTATCCATTAAAATATTAATTATATCAATTTATGGTTATGCACCCCCATAGTTATATGGTAAATTCTATTATGTTTATGTAGGTGCAACATATGGCTAGCTAGTGGAATCTTGAGAGGTTGCCACATTTTAGTATGTGGACATGGGTGGTTGAGAGGATATCATGTATGGGTAAGTAGATATAGGAGGTTGGGTATAAGGTGAATCCATATACCCTTATGGGTTAGGAATATATCTTGGTTTGGGTTAAAAGGGTACTTTTTAAGGAGTTGACATGGGTTGGGTTGGAGGTATGGTTGGGTTGATAGGTTGAGGATGGGTGGTAACCTTGGTACTAATGGGTGGAAGGGTGAAAGGTATGGAGACAACCATGATTGGTAATGGATTGAATGTTAGTGGGTTGGAAATAAGAGGAAGGGTGGAAAAACTAATAGAGGGTACTCAAATGGTAAGTGCGGTATAGGTGACTAAATGTTAGGTTGCTCCCATACTAGAAGATTTTTTGGTTAGGGTGGAAGGTGTTTTGGTGTTAGGTGGTTGGATGGGTTGGTAGAATAAGATGCTTAGGTTACCAAAGTCTAGGTGGAAAGGTGGAAATAGAGGTGTTTCCCATAATATGGGATGACATACCTTAGGGTTGATCAATAGATGGAATCGAAGCAAGGTTACAGTGAGATATAGTGTTAAGGTAGTATTGAAGGGATATGGGATTGTTATCCAAAAAGGTGGTGAAATTTGTATTACTTTGGGTAACTATCTGAGGGATATTAGGACTTCCATAAGGATGGGAAGAAACCTCTATATCTAATATGTACTCCATGGATGAATAAGAAGAGGAAGATGGGTAGTTGGGAGGTGAATCCCAATTTGCTTGGTTTCTTAGTTATTGTCTAGTGAAAACCATGAAAGGAATGAGAAAAATAAGGTAAAAATGATCTCACAACTCAAAAGAGAAGAAAATAAGAGAAAAATATCTGAAGGAAAATAATCCATACACTAAAGTGAATTAAAATCCTTAGATACTTTATTATCTCTCTTTAGGCTTATGCCTCAATTTTAAACAAGATATGAAGACCAACTTGGGCTTGTAAAGTGGGTACTAGAATAATATGTCTATAGATGGTTTTTGGTAGTTAAAGGATCTTAATAACTATACTTAAACATGGTCTATGGCTTGATATTGGGGCTTACCCCCTCACTTCACACACTACAATGATAAGGGTGTTGGGTGCTTAGCTAGAATACACCGAGTTGATATAGATTATACTCAACCAATATATTGAGTTGGTTCTCCCCTTGTTGGTGAAATATAAGTAAGATAGTTGAGGAAAGGTGACTGCCAAGTGATGAAATCCCAATTGGGCCTTACGTCAATATTTCAATGCTTAATTGAGTATGTGGTTTGGTCTTGTGTGTGTGGAGAGAAGTGAGACTATGATTACTTTATTTGATTAATTTAAGTTATATGAGCTAATCAACACAAGAAAACTATGGATGCAAAGTTAATTGCAATCCAAAATTATAACTTTGGTGTCTTTTCATATGAATACAAAATAACTATGATGCACCTAGATATGATGATGATGATGCAAATCCCAAGCCTAGGATGAATGCTTTTGATTTTCAAAAGTGAAATCAAAACAAGATAATTTTGACTTTTTTTTCTAAGAAATCAAAAGAAACTAGAACTTTAATTTTGGAAAGGAAGAAAGGAAGCAAGGATCATTTAATATTTTAGAAAAGAATGTAAGAATGACTCTTCTCTAATGCAACTAAATTTCCTATAGTTGTGAACCCAACAAAAAGATCAAGGGTCCCATTAGGTGTGCCAAAATGTTTCACTAAATTTTTGATTTATTTTCTTAATTAAGAAAGATGTAAAACATGAAATAAAGGTGAGGTTAGTAGAACCTAATGTGTTGTGTGCATGTGAATACAGATGATTTTAGATATTCTTCTTTGGCTTGGGAGGATGACCTATAAATGAGAAAACACTAGAAGAGAATGATTGATTAGTGAGATAGTAGGGTGCATTACCTAGTGTAAGCTAGATCCAAGAATAAAAAGCTTCCTTGGAGGTTGTCAATACATACTTTTAAAAATATTAAGTTTTGATAAACTAAAAACAGATGCTTACATGAAACAATAGAGGGTATTGAAATCAAATAAGAGAAATTATTGAAAAGAAACAAGTGATATTTTGATTTAAAATAACAATAAATGATTGAATACAAATGCTAAATTACTCAAACTTGATTAAAAAAATAAGTTGAAGTTTTGTGATAAAATAAAAACTTAAAAAATGGGATCTAGGTATAGGTAGATGGGTCAAATTAGCTTTCTATTATAAAATAACCCATAGTGACTATTGGTGGTTAGGTATGATTATTGGTGGTTAGGTGACCATCAATAGTTTTTAACCATTATTAGTTAGGTGAGTCCATTATAGGTTAGATAAGACCATCATTGGTTATTATGGTATTTTTTTTTGGAAAATAAATCTATTTAGAAGAGTTACATAGAGGTTTTGGGTGTGGTGTTTGGGTTGAATGTTGGTTGCAAGATAAGAAATGATACTCAGAGGTATTTGGTTTATGGATTATGTGTTTAGGTGAGTGAGAATGGTTATTAGGTGGTTTTAGGTAGGAGATGAGCTATTTTGAGTTGTAGAACTCCAACACAATAAAATGAGATGAGAGGGAAATAAAAGAAGATGACACAAGTAATGAAACAAATAGAGGTAAATACTGAATCTTGATAAAAAACATAGATACTTAGATTTTGGATTTTATTTAGACTCAGAAGCTCTTGCACCTAATTGATTGATCCTAATGATGATTTCAACCTTCTCTTCATCTCTTAATATAGAGGAAATGGAGGTTCAAATCAAAGAGTTTAACAAATAGTTTATCAAATAGTCTAATCATGCATTGATCTTGAAATTAATTGACTAAAATTAGATAGTCAATAATCAATGAATGAATTGTATTCAAACTATAATTGATTCCTTTGATAATTCAAGCATTCAATTAACCATTTATGGTTAGGGTCAACCATCGGTGGTTGAGGGTCCACCAACAAGGTTAGGGAGACAAATAAAATGGCTAATATTAGTAATTTTCACTTATGTTTGGCAGTTGAGAAGTTAGGAAATGGTCCAAAATAATAAAAGGGGGTCATTGGGTGATTTGAAAACTAGAAATTCATTTCATGGTTTTAGATTTTTTACACAATGATAATTATTTATTTACCTACTCATAGAATTCATATCCTAGTGAGAAATTTACTATATAGTCTTGGAAGGTATTCCTGATAGTAACCAAATTTTTAATGTACCTTCTATGACTAAGGGCATCTACAACTTTATTTTATTTGACCTAAATATAGATAATATCAAAATTATAATCTGAAAATAATTTTAACCATTGTTATTGATGAGCATTAAGGTTAGTTTAGGTAAAAATGTACTTGATTCCCAAGTTATTAGTTTTGATTTCAAAAGATTTTCCCAACAAGTAATGCCTCCTTAATTATGAAGCATGCACTATGGTATCTAAGTATAATCCATGTGGGGCATATTTTTAATAATATTAACTCAAATTACTTGATTCATAAGCTAAAATTGAATCATCTTACATAATAAATCCTCCCAAACCATCCCTAGAAGCATCAGTTCTCACTACAAAATGACCATTTGGATCTAGAAACTGTAATAGGGTGCTAAATTAAGCCTCAATTTCAAATTCTTAAAGGCTTGTTTTCACTTCAAATACCAAATAAAACATTTTTATTTCCATTATAGAGAGGTGATTGTATTTTATATCTTACAAAAATTTAATACAAATTTCCTATAGTATCCTGCTAAACCCATAAAGCTACTCACCTCATGAACATTCTTAGGTGATGAACATTCTATGATATTATTTGGATCAAATAAAATTCCTTTGGTTGATATGATATGGCCCAAGTATTGTAATCATATTTGAAATAAGGCACACTTAAACAATTTCCCATAGAATTAGTGCTTTCACTATAATATCAAAACCAAATGTAAATAATCAATATGTTTCTCATAATTTTTTAAGAAGATGAGGATTTCATCAAGAAAAACTATCATAAACTGATCAAGGTAATCTCTGAAAACATTGTTCATGATATTCATAAACTATAAGTTCATTTATTAGCCCCAAAGGAAGCGTTGTGAACTCATAATGCACATACCTAGTCCTAAAATATATTTTTGGATTGTCTTCCTCCATTATATTTAATTGATGATACTTAGCTTTAATTTTAATCTTATAAAATAATGTTTCATCGCACATTTGATAATTTTTTTTATCAATTTAGGGGAAAGAATACCTATTCTTAATAGTTTTTATTTCAACATTCTGTAATCTACACACTAGTGAATGGTTATATCTTTATTCTTTAAAAACACTACAAGATCACCCCATGGTGAAACACTTGACCAAATGAAACCTTTATCCAACATTTCCAAAAGTTGGGATGTTAACTCGACTAGTTTAATTATTTCTATTCTATAGGGATCCTTAGATTGGTGTTTTGATCTAGGAATGATGTCAATTGTGAAGTTAAATTTATTTTTAGGAGGTAAACCCAATAAATCCTCTATAAAATAATATTTAAAATGTTATATAAATGTTTAGTCTTCCATATAGGGTTCCTTAGTTCCTTTAATTTCTTAAAATTGACTAAGAATACTTGGCAGCCATTTCACTTAGCCGTTTTCAATTGAATGGTTGAAATTTTCCATAGTTTCAAATATCTCTTTTCCCTATAAATTTGGGTTTTATTTCCCAAATAAAATAATCATTTAACTTCCTTAATAAATAAATCAACCTTATATTTTTTCTTAGAAATTTAGTTCACTTCTAAGATCACATCATTACGATCCTCATGGTGTTACATAAAGATCAACTATTGTAGTGAATTATGGAAACTTTACCTTAGCCTCAACAAGACTGTTAGGTTGTGGAGCTAAAAGCTTCAACCCTTTGCAAACTGTAGAACAATGGTTGCTGAGATCCAAGAACTGGTGTCGGCAGCAGGATCGACGTCGGCAGAGACCAGTGCAGAAGGCCACCAGCGACGGCAGGAAGTCGGCCGATGTCGACAAAACCAGACAAGTAGGGACCAACGTCAATCACCTGTGTGTTCCAGAACTGCTCGTTTCATAGACAGTTAGTTAAGTGAACGAAGAGTTTGCATGTTGAGACCAGTTAGAGTCTTGGGTTGCGAGGACAATTATCTAAATTAAGAGTCTAAGTTATTGTTTGAGTTAGGGATCTATTTATAGACCCATTGGCATGTATTTTATAATGCATGAGATAGAAAGGAAGAGTTCCTTCTAGTTGTAAGATCTGTGAGTTGCAGGTTGTTGCAAGCTCATTGGGGATCTACATGTAAGTTTGGTCTTTGAATTGCAGGTTGCAGGTTCATGAGAGATCAGCTTGAAGTGCTATAGAGTGCTTGATGTACCGGTAGGGTTATTACTGACTGGTTGGTGAGGTGAACACCAATTCCGTGTGTGAGTTGGTTGTTGGGACCATTTTTTGTGTAGGAGAGTGTGTGTGAGAAGAATTACTAAACACTTGAGGTGTGGCGAATCCTGTAAGGTGAAAGAGTGTGGCGGCTCTTTGTTGTATTCTTTTCTATATAGTATTAATACAAGATAGTGTATTGTCTCTCATATTCTATGCTATTGGTGAATTCTAGTTACTTGTGTTTCTGGTTATTTCCGCATATTCAATTGCTTATATTTGGTAATCATACTGTGTTCTTTCTGAGGAGCAAGATCCTAGGAGGTGGAATTAGAACAGGTGTGTTTGTTCTTGGATTTATCTTCCACCTCCCCTCCCCCAACAAGTGGTATCAGAGCCTTGGTTGTAGGTTCTTGAGCTTGATACCATCAAGTGGTATCAGAGCTTTAGGTTGGGATACTAACAGATTGGTGTAGATCTGGGTAGTGTGTTTTGATTACAGGTTACTCACAGGGTTTCTGTTTGAGTGGGAGTTGAGCAATGGCAGAAAGCAGTCAACTACGAATGGAAAAGTTCAATGGCAAGAACTACCAATTATGGAGGATGCAGATTGAGGACTATCTGTATCAGAAAGATTTGTACTTACCGTTGGGTGGGGTTGCTAGCAAACCCGTGGATATGAAAGATGAAGAATGGGAGGTTCTTGATCGGAAGGCTCTGGGATCTTTTAGATTGAGTCTTGAATCATCTGTGATTTCCAGCTTATCACAGTGTAAGACAACGATGGAGTTGATGAAATCTTTGGCAAATTTGTATGAAAAACCCTCATCTTCGAATAAGGTATTTCTTATGAAGCGTTTATTTAATTTGCAAATGTTAGGAGGTGGATCTGTTCATAGCCATCTTAGTGATTTCCATGGTTTAGTAAACCAGTTGAGTTCAGTCAATATTGTGATTGATGATGAAATTAGAGCTCTCTTAATCTTGTGTTCATTACCTGAAAGTTTGGAAGATTTGGTAATGGCAGTTTCTAATACTGTGTCTCCTTCAAAAGTCTTAAAAGTGGATGATATTGTGAGTGTGATCTTGAACAAAGAGATACGCAGGAAAAGCACAGGTGAATCATCTGGAGATGCTTTGAGTGTTGAAGGAAGAGGAAGGCCAAGAGAGAAGATAGAGCGTGGGAGATCAAGGTCGAAGATGGGCAAGAGATCCAAGTCCAGGTATGGCAGAATAACCTGCTGGAAATGTGGAAAGCAAGGGCACTTAAAGAGAGATTGTCGATCAGGTATAGATCATCATGAAGAACATGAAGAAGAAGCAGATGTTGCAGGTTACGTTGTACAGGATGCTCTGGTATGTTCTTTGGATAAAGTAGAATCTTGGGTATTAGATTTTGATGCCTCTTTTCATGCATCCCCACATAGGGAATTTTTTCATGAGTATGTCCAGGGAGATTTTGGAGAAATTTGTGTAGGGGATGGTAAGCCTTGTCATATTGTTGGCAAAGGCAAAGTGAAGCTGAAACTGCAGACAGGTAACACATGGGTGTTAAAGGAGGTCATGCACGTCCCAGTTCTGAAGCGGAATCTGATTTCTATTAGAAGTTTGGGTGAAGAGGGTTGCATAGTAACTCTCACAGTGGACTCTTGGAAGGTTACCAAGGGTACACTTGTTGTAACTAGAGGTAAGAAAGTAGGTACGCTTTATCTATCTACTTGTTTTATTGATTCTCTTTCTGGGTTATCTACTTCAGCTGTAGATTCAGAGATGTGGCTTGATAGGCTTGGTCACATAGATAAGAAGGAGATGCTGGTTCTTGAGTCAAAGAGTATGCTTTCAGATTTGGAAGGCATGGATCGTGGTTTCTGTATGCAGAAGAAGAAGGTGAGGTTTCTTGAGGAATCTGATGTTAGTGACAAGAACAGGAAAGCCTTGGTTTTCAAGGAGAAAGTGATGGACAGAATTTAGTACAAGATGCAGAAGAATTCTGAGTAGAGCAAGGGTGATTTGGATAAGGGTTTGATCCAAAAGGAGCTCACGGGAAAAAGTCAGGTCTCATAAGAAAAACATAGAGACCGACGTCGGCAGGAAAACTGGCGTCGGTGTCCAGACAGGGACCAACGTCGGCTATGTGCAGCCCGACGTCGGTGACTCGGGGCAGAGAGAGACCGGCATCGACCAGGGAAAACTGACATCGATAGAGAGGCAGTCACAGGGAACCGACATCGGTCGGCTATAGACTGAGATGTGACCGGCATCGGTCACTGAGACGAATTTTGGGTGGACAGCAAGCTATCATGGAGTCTCAAGCGCCCATATAGAGGACTGAAGGTGTAAGTAAGTTCTTAAATTCATCATTTCCCTTCTTTACACTACTTGTTACTCACTTATGGCATAGGACCAGGGAGTTGTTGAAGAAGCAGAACAGGTAGATCCAGGAAATAGTGGGAGCTAGGCATGGATGAGGATGTGATTCCTTGGAGGAGAACCAAACAGCTATTTTGGGTAGTGTTGCCAGCTGGAAGTAAGCACTGAGAGACGAATGGATGTTAAGGATAAAGAAGAGCAGAAATGGATACGTGAGATGGAAGATCAGGGTATATGATCTTGTATTAGCTGCAGGGCAATGGAGGTTTGTTCATTGTGTTTCTCTTTACCAGGTTGGATAGTATTAGCTACACTATTTTATTTTCTATATGATGTGCTTGTTGCAGGGTTACATATACAGGTATTGCTGAACTAAAGGTAAAGCTAGTTCAGTTGTTTGTCATGGAGAATCTAGGAGTAGCAAGATTCTTTGGCAAGAGTGTGTTCTAAAGACATGGAAGGTCATGTGTTGACTTTGTTTCAAGATGATTGTGTGAAACCGGTTAGCACGCTGATGGTTAGACAGTTCTATGAACAGGTGTCTTGATTCACATAATGAGGTTGAGTGCATGGTATGTACTAAACCTGAGTTTTCCCAAGCAATGGGAGTTATCACAAGTTAGGAGTCAATCCGGGAAAGTAATACTGAAGGGCAGTTCAGTGGGACCAGCAGCAGGTGCACATGCTATGCAGGGTCAAGTTCTTTTTCTACATGGTTGTAGATGCGGATGTGGCAGGTAATTTGAATGACAGGTTTTGCACCACGGATTTTGTGGTGGTTGGTCTTCAAGGGTGATTTTGAAGATGGATACATAGCCAAGGGAACAAACTAGATGATGTATAGGTACAGGTATAGGTTGCAGCTGTTTATCTCCAAGTGGGAGATTGTTAGGTTGTGGAGCTAAAAGCTTTAACCCTTTGCAAACTGTGGAACAATGGTTGCTGAGATCCAGGAACCGGCATTGGCAGCAGGACCGACGTCGGCAAAGCCCAGTGCAGAAGGCCACCGGCGATGGCAGGAAGTCAGCCGACGTCGGCAGAACCAAACAAGCAGGGACCGACGTCGGTCACCTGTGTGTTCCAGAACTGCTCGTTTCATGGACAGTTAGTTAAGTGAATGAAGAGTTTGCATGTTGAGACCAGTTAGAGTCTTGGGTTGCAAGGATAATTGTCTAAATTAAGAGTCTAAGTTATTGTTTGAGTTAGGGATCTATTTATAGACCCATTGGCATGTATTGTATAATGCATGAGATAGAAAGGAAGAGTTCCTTCTAGTTGTAAGATCTGTGAGTTGCAAGTTGTTGCAAGCTCATTGGGGATCTACATGTAAGTTTGGTCTTTGAATTGCAGGTTGCAGGTTCATGAGAGATCAGCTTGAAGTGCTATAGAGTGCTTGATGTACCGGCAGGGTTATTACTGACTGGTTGGTGAGGTGAACACCAATTCTGTGTGTGAGTTGGTTGTTGGGACCGTTTTTTGTGTAGGAGAGTGTGTGTGAGAAGAATTACTGAACACTTGAAGTGTGGTGAATCTCTGTAAGGTGAAAGAGTGTGGCGGCTCTTTGTTGTATTCTTTTCTGTATAGTATTAATACAAGATAGTGTATTGTCTCTCATATTCTGTGCTATTGGTGAATTCTAGTTACTTGTGTTTCTGGTTATTTCTGCATATTCAATTGCTTATATTTGGTAATCATACTGTGCTCTTTCTGAGGAGTAAGATCCTAGGAGGTGGAATTAGAACAGGTGTGTTTGTTCTTGGATTTATCTTCCACCTCCCCTCCCCCAACAAAGACACCTATCAACCTTGACCTTGGATTCATTACTATACTTATCTAACCAAGCATTTTCCATAAAACCAAATTTCATAGATAATTTACTTAATATTATATGATAGATAAAACATTTAGTGGTTCTCATTCTATAAAAATTGAAATAGGATACCCAAACAAGGTACATGATACTTCCATGGGATAAGCTTAAAACTCATCTTTATTATTTTAAATCCCTTCGTAGATTCACTCTAGAAGGTTCCCTATTGTGATGTATAATTAAATGAGTTCTTATTTTTACCATATGTCTTCCACCAAGGATAATCTTAGCATAATAGTCTCCTCTACATGTAAATCAACTATCAGGAGGTGCCTTAATTTTATATCGATTACCTCCATTGAATATTTATTTTAAACTATTTATAGGTTTCTTATTCCATAAGTAATTCTTGAACCTCAAATTCTAATTATTGAATTTGTTCTTAGAATTCTCATTCATTTCTAGTTCCTTTTCTTGAAAGTTATTTTTGAGCTTCCAAACTTCTTTTTGAATTTTTATCTAACCTTAGTAAGTGATTTCAACTTTTTTTCCTACTTAAATAATTTATAAAATACTTGGTCCATGTTGGATGACCCAAGAACATCAACTTCACATCCAATTTGGGTTTCTAAACCCATGATGTACTTCTTGATCCAGAAACATTCATCCTTTTGGCACTATTACATACTTAAATAGCTTTGTGAATTTTTATCATTACTCATTTATTAATATATTACATTATTTCAAATTTTTAAATCTATTAATTTATGGTTAAATTATAATTCGGTCATCCATCAATCTCTAAACAAGGTTACAAACTATTCCTAAGTAGTGGTGGTAGAGTCAAGACCAATATCTAGCTTTTTATTGGCCCACCAAGTTGTTAATTCACCAACGCATTGGTAGAATCCCCAAATAGCCTTGGTTACCTCAGAATGATTCCAAATCTTGACATATTTTTCCATATATATAAGTTAGGATTCAATTCTATCACCAAAATTATACCATCAAACTTGGGTGGATTCACTTTCTTCATATCTTGCACAAGTTTTGTAGCTACTTGTGCTCTGGCTACTTGTTTTACCTCAACATGACCCTAATTCTAATTTTATTCATAACTAGTGAGGAGTGTCATTTAACTCCTCATCGAATCAATATTTAATTAATGTCTTATCAACTGGGGCTAGTGTCCAAAACTATCTGCAGTAAGGTATGGGATGGTAGATCTAGAAGGCTACTTATGGGGGTGTCTGATTGTCCTATTCTAACTTTGACTAAATAAAGAAATGTGTCCTAAAATATGTGATTGACTCTTTTTCAAAAAAGGAAGAGATCAAATAAATCCACTCTTTTGTTGAAATTAAAAATAACACTCTTATTTATGCTTGCGTGGAAAGTAAATTCACACTCCTATTTAATAAAAAGAAATTTACTTCACACTTCTATTGTAAAATAAAACACACTTTGCTTAGAAAGGAAATGACTTCGGAATAAGAAAACACTTGTTTAAACTGTGAATTTATTTTGATGTTTTTATGACTAAATGTAAATATTAACAATATTATAATTAATTATAAGAATGAATTAATAGAACATAACATAAATACCGTACATAGTTCTTAGTTCCAAGGAGAGTGTGCCCTTGCTCCTCTTAGACTCAAGAAGAAAGATTAATCAATGCTGGAAATTGAAGTGATAATTTATAAAAATAAAATGATTACAATCTAGCTAAAACATGTAATATGCTCATATAAATTGTTTCCTCTATTATTTTCTCCCTATCATTTGATATTTATATCTAATTATTTTTTAAATGATGAAAATCTTACATTTTATACTAATATAATCAACTCAAAATAAGATGTAAATAAATAGGATTCATTGGTTGATCCATTCATCCAAAGATAGGAGATTGGATATCCATGAGATCTAATTATTTTGATGAAATAGATATCCTATAATAGTCCTAAGATCCATATATATATATATACAAACTTTATCAAAACAAATCTTACAAAATAGTAGGCATCTATTTCCCTTATTTGATTCCAGCTGAAATGATTCTTCTTATTCTAACTGGCCACCATCTTCCCCATTTGTAGCTTTGTCCTTAAAAAATTCTTAGAATTAACCCTATAGACTCCAGAGGAACAAACCTATAGAGTCCATAGAAACAAGCCTATGGATTTTGTAGAAACAAACCTATAGATTCTATAGAAACAAGCCTACAAAGTCCATAGAAACAAGCCTATAAAGTTCATAGAAACAAGCCTACAGAGTCTATAGAAGCAAACCTACAGAGTCCATAGAAGCAAGCCTATAGAGTCTGTAGTTTTGCTAGATGGAGATCAAAATTACATGTTCACTATACATAACCCGTGTCTTCTTCCTAAGCATTATTCATAATAAAAATCACTAAAACATGTTATGTATTAAAAATTAATGATAAAGTAAAGGTTTAGTCTTTATTTCAATATAAACAAGACAAATATATATTTTCCATGTAATAGCTATCTAACAATCTAAGATTTAAATAAGATAATATCATTCAAGAGATGAATTGAGTAAAATAACATGTAAATAATGAGCCATATTCTGAGCTCATCATCTCTCCCAAGATTTACCTTTTGTAAGTCCCATTGCAAACATTTATTGGCATTCATAGCTCTGGCTTCTACTTTCCACACTCTAACTCAAATCATATTCATCAAATTCATCTATTATATACTTGTATGATTTTTTTCATAAACCCTTGAGTGTTTTGAATCATCTATTTTCATATATTGAATTCCTCCTCTAATTGTGGAGCCCAACATTGCCATCCTAGAATAGGTATGATCAGCAAAGGGGGTCTATATCTCATGTCAATCCATTTCTGCTCTCCCCTAGAGTTTATTACCTCTATTAATATTTCCAAAATTTAGGATACTCTCCTCATACTCCATCTTAATTTATTTGGTGACATGACCTCTCATCTTTTAAGAGGCACTAGAAGTTGGTCCCATCTATTTACACTTGCAGCCACCACTAAATCAAAAATCTATCTTGAAAACAAATCAAAAGAAATTGTAAAATCATATAAATCTTGTAAATAATGTGTTTTAATATCATCACTTAATAAAGCATAGTCAAAATGTTGTTTGATCAATCTGGAAATAGGAAAGGCTAATCTGACACATAGTCCCATAGTCTTAGCATGATTTGTATAATCCTCAAATTTTCTTTTCCATGTTATTTGATTTTTAAATGTAGAATGTAATACCCTCAATTTAACTTATCCTAATTTAAGGTTTATCAAAAATTTATTGTGCTCATGGCCTTCTAGAATCAAATCATGCAAATAAAAATCACAAAGCAAATCTTGTTGATCAAGTTCACCATTATAGAAAATTTCCAAAACTATTGTTGGCTGTTAAATTTTGTAAGGAAGATGACAAGAGATCCTTAGAAGCTACCATCTCTAAAATTGTTTAAATAAAAACAAACAATATACAGGAGAAGGATTCCTACATGTCAAAAGAGATTCCCCTAATTTGCATGCATCTTTCAAATTTTCTTCTAAATTTTGGACATTATCTTCTAATTCTTTCTTTTCATTTTCCAAGAGTTTGTTTGAAGAAGTTGTATCTTTGTTTTTATTTTTAAGTATAAAATATTCTTCTTTAATTTGATGTAGTATTGACAAGCACAAAATACTTGGATCACTTGTTTAACAATCATGGTCAAAAAATACCTTACGAGGAGGTGTAACATTAGGTGCTTTGGAAGAGTTGACCAAACTCTACAATCTTCTATTTTCCTTCTTTAAATTTTCTAGATATATCTAAAGATCTATTTTTTCACTTTCATGTTCCTTTATTGTTTCCTCTAATATATGAACTTCTCCTACATGATCAGTAGATGCTATGTCTAATTTTTGCACCAAAAATGAGTTGACATGATCCTTGTTCTACAATTCAATGATCAAGTTAGCAATGTCAGTTGTTTGTTGTTATTCACAAGCTTGAGCTTGAGAAAGTTGAAAAGTTCACTACATAATAGGATCATTTAGATTAGATGATTCACCTTTCTCATTGGTACATACAATTTTCCATTTATCCATTATAATTTTAATTAGAACAGGTGGTTATTTTGCCATACTTGACTCCTCTACCATGTATGGCTCTTCCTCTGGAATTTCCTCCTCCATTATGATTGGAGAGTTCCTTTCAGAAGGAATTTCTTCAATATCTATAGATGTAGGGATATTTTGATGTATGGGGGAATGATATACTATTTTAATAATTTCTAGAATTTCTATAGCCTCTTATTCATCTTCATCTATTAGAATGAGCCTTCTCCTCCTTTTAGTCACTCTCTAAGCTACACTCAGTTGGATTTCCTTCTCAACCATCAAACCTTCAATCTTCTTAGGTTTTTTAGAAACCTTTCATCTCAATTTTCTTCTTCCTAACAAGAGAATTGGTTACACTATAGATTTATGAGGTTCTTGTGGAGACCTTAAAACTTTAGGGATTTGAGACCTTGTGTTTCTTCTTCTTGAAGAAGAAGAAGGAATTTTTGTTGAGATTACAATCTATGATTTCTTCCTTGGCATTGTTTTCTTAGCTAATATAGTAGGTGTAAATTAGTGTTCCTATGGTAAATTTGGGGTTTTTTGTGTAGGTAAATTTGGAATTTATTGTGCTATATTATTATAAAATTCCTCCCAGTTCTCTTGTCCTTACTAAAGGAAGTGATGTTGGATAATGAGATGATTAAATCCATGATGCCTAAGAGACACATTAGGGGTTGTAGTCATAACTTTCAGAGCACCATATAAGAAGGATGGGAGGTTAATTTTTTAATAAGGGTTTTGTCTCCCATGTTTAAGGTGCATTAACATGTTCATGGCATCTCCTCCTAAAAGACTGTGTTGCCCCTCATAAATGATATACTTGAATACCTACTTGGCTATAGATTTATAGGGTTTAGGAAGTGAATTTATACTAATCCCTTTTGATTTTCCTTTAGAATCTACTAGACATGAAGTCCCAGTCTGCTCATTAAATCACTAAATGAAATTGTTCTTGTAGCTCTCATTCCTTCTTCTAGAACTTGTATAATTTGGATTATAACTTGAGTTGTAACAAGAATAACAATGCATTTCACATTTTAAAATTCAAGGGTAAGATTAGTGATAAATTCACTTAACATTATTTCATTAAAACCCTAAAACTTTTCAATGAAAGGTAGCTAGCCATTGGCTCTAAACACTACCACAAAATCTTTGTCTTTATGAAACTTTGTTACATTCTTCAACTTTGATCTCATCTTTTATCCCATTTTTAAGTCGATCTATAACTAACTCTATTCCTTTAACTTTGATTGGGGTTTAGACTAGTCTTTTGTTGAGATTGATAGGCAACAGTCAATGAGGATTTGTAGGTGATAATCATGGAGGATGTAAAGTCTAGCTTCTATTGAAACCTATAGAAATGAAATGGTTCATATGAAACACTACAACTACATGAGTTCATAGTTTGATATGATGACTTAATAAAGTTATGTGCCGCATGTTTCTATAGAGTATGCCAGTTATTTTGTCTCATTAATACAAGTTGGGTGAAATGATGATGTGTCACATTGATGATGACAAAAAAATTATCTCTTCATTTAGAAGCCCTTTTATGATGTCCCGTCATTATCATGATTGATGACTCAATTGATTGTATCAAAGTTACACACTTATCCATACACCTTTGGTGGCTCAGTTGCATGATTTTTCATTATGGCATGTGTCATGTCATTCCATTTTGGAAGATTCAAATTTGGGTCATCTCTATAGAATAAGTCTTAATTAAATCAATGATAATTAATTAACTAAATATAGATAAATAAAATATATGTCTTACTTAATTTGACCTTAGATGTATCCTTTGCTCACCATTCATCCTGCACATAAGTTTGCATGGATTAGTCAACATGAAAAATCATAGTGACATGATGAGACTCTCTATTTTTTTTTTATAAATTTTGGTTTTGCCCTTTGGCTAGCCATTGCTAATTTTCTAGCCAAAGCCCTTTTTGCAATGCATAGCCAAACAACAAGCTAGTTTTATGGGCATGCATTGTCAATAGTGTCCTTGGAAGGATTTTCATTATTGAATGTTGTTTTTTTTTTGGATCATCAAGGAGCATGTTCACTGGAGAAGCATAACCCTCCAGAATAAGTACTTGATTTAAATTAGTTTCTCTACAATAAGTAGAGTATTCTAGAAATGATACTTGATCTTTTATCTTTTTAACAAATTCTTCTTTATTGAGAGGTTTCTGATAGAGCTTCAATCTATGTCTATTGACTAACATAGCTCTTCTACTATCATCAATAGGTATTAGCTTAATAGAACCATTTTCAAAGACCTCCTCAATCTCATAAGGTCCCAACCACCTCATTTGTAGTTTTCCTTTAAACTATTGAAATTTGGAATCAAACAACAGTGCTCAATCTCCTTTCTAAAACTTTTGTTGTTTGATCTATGAATCATGCCAAAATTTTCTTTGATGTTGTACCAATTTAGTTCTTTATAGTGCTTCCATCCTCATCTCATCAAGTTGATTAAGTTGTAGGAGTCTTTCTTTCTATATTTATTCTAATTTAATTCCCTCTTCTACAGCTATTGTTAAAGTTTTTAATTCAAATTCAATAGAGAATTAAAGCTTTTTATCATAAACTAGTTCATAAGGTGAAAATCTAGTTATTGTTTTCCAAATAGTATTATAGGTCCAAAAAACTTTTGGTACCTTATCTACCCAATCCTTTCTACTATAATTAACAACCTTAGTTAAAATGGTTTCCAATTCTTTGTTAGTGACTTCAACTTGCCCATTAGCCTACAGATGGTATGGAGATGTTTTTCTATGTTGAGTTTGATATACTTGCATGAAGTGATTTATCATGTTTGAGATGAAATGCGGGTCTTGATATGAGACTATCTCCCTTGGAGTACTAAATATTTGCATGATTTTGAAATATAAGAAATCAGCTACCATCTGTTCTCTTGCATGAGTTAATACTTCCACTTCCACCCACTTGGTCACATAGTATGTACATACTATGAGATATTCTTTTCCTCTAGAAGGAGGATCCACAAGACCTATAAAATCAATTCCCCATTTCTCAAATGGTTATAAAACCAATTGAGGATGAGGGTGTAGAGGTATATCTGTTGAAAGAGTAGGTTATCCAATTCTTTGATAAGCATCACAGTGTCTGACATATCATTTTACTTGATGATAAAGGTGAGGCCAATAATATCCTACTCCTAAGATTTTATGTATGGTTCTTTGAGCTGAGTAATGACCTCCTTCTAGTTAATCATGACAAGCTCTAATGATATCATAAGCTTCACCATTTTTCACACCCTTGCGAAACACATGGTCAGGTCCAAGTTTAAATAACATTCTATTAATCCATTTAAAAGAACATTCTTTGATTAGATGTTTATTTTATTTTTGTGAAAATTGTAGAGGAAACTTTCCTGTGGTTAGTTAATTGGCTATATCAGAAAATCATAGAGATTTTGATGAAATAGAAAATAGTTGTTTGTTTGGAAAGTCATCTTCCACTAGTTCTTCTTCACCTGTAGTGTTCATTCTTGACAAGAAATCAGCCACCATATTAGACTTCGCTAGTTTATCTATAATAGTAACATCAAATTATTGTAAGAGCAAAAACCATCTAATAATCCTACCTCCCATATTTGGTTTATTGGTAAGATATCTAATAGCTAAATGGTCTATATAGACAAATACCTTGTACCCTGTTATCTAGTCTCTGAATTTGTTAATTACGTAGACTATAGCTAGGAATTCCCTCTTAGTTGTGGTGTAATTTCTTTCAATAGGTGTCATGTTTTTGCTAATATAATATATAGCATACATGTTACCCTCTTCATCTTTTTGTCTAAAGACTACTCCTAGTGTGGTATTAGAAGCATCTGTGTATATATGGAATGGCTTAGTTCAATCTAGTCCTCTCAATACTGGAGTAGTAATAAGTTTAGCTTTGATGGTCTCAAAGGCCTATTGACAAATATCACTCCATTTGAATGTACTATCTTTTATAATCAAGGCAAACAAAGGGGAAGCTATTTGGCTAAACTTATCTATGAAGCATCTATAGTAACCAACATGTTCCAAAAAACTCTTAATTTTAGTTTGTGTTTATGGGATTGGTAAGTTGGAGATTATTTCAGCTTTCTTTGGGTCTACTTGAATGCCTTTTGCAAAAATATGGTGTCACAAGGACTATTCCTTCATCCATCATCAATAAACATTTCTCATAGCTCGAAGATAATTAATGTTGATCACATATAATCAATACTCTCTCCAAGTTGGTAAAGCCTCTTCATAAGTTCCACCATAAATGGTGAAATCATCCATATATACTTCAACACAATCATTTGTAAGGTTAGAGAATATTTCTAGAACTACTCTTTGGAAGGTTGACTGGAATATTATAGAGTCTAAATAGGAGTACTCGATAAGGAAAAGTTCCCTAAGGGTAGGTAAATGTGGTTTTATCTTGATCTTTATATGCTACCATTATCTAGTTATACCCACTAAACCCATCAATGAAAGAAAAATATCTTTTTCCTACCAAGTTGTCAAGAACTTGATCAATGAAAGGTAAAGGAAAGTAATCTCTTAGTGTTGTTTTGTTCAGTTATATATAATCTACATATATCCTTAAATTTCCATTTTTATTTGGAATAATTACCAGAGGTGAAACCCACTAGCTTTCTAAGATGGGGTAAATAAACCCAACTTCTAACAACTTTTGGATTTCTATTTTGACTATCTTTTGAATGCTATGTTTATTCTTCTTTGTGGTTGTTTGATCAACTTGATAGATTCTATGTAAATATGATGAGTGTATATACTAGGTTGAATTCTCTTCATGTCAGTATAATCCCAAGAAAAATACTTGGTATGTCTTTCTAGTACTTCAAGCAATTGATCTTCCTCTTCATTTGTTAACCAACTATTGATGTTCAAAAACTTTCCATGTAATACCATGATTGGTTTTATACCTGGGTAGTTGGATTCTATTTGCTTGAATTCACTAATCAATGAGTTCAAAGGACATGGATGAGGAAGTAGCTTATGGAACATACTTACATTATCAACAAACTCTTTTCCAGGAGGAATCAATCTTACTAAAGAACAATGGAATGCATCTAAGAAATGATTTTGCTATTGTTCTGCCAATTTCTACACACTTTCCTAAATCAATCCATGATCATATAGTGAAGAAACAATAGAATAAGTAGAATTGGAGGTTTCATAATATTCTATTTAACCCAAGAATCCTAAACTGAGGTAGTCCATAGTTTATGGACTGGCAGAGTTCATAGCTTTCAGACTGGCAGATTTCATAGATTTCAAACTGGTAGAGTCTGTAGATTCTGGGTATATGTCTCCATTCAATTCTTCCAAGTGTTTTTTAGTTGTAATCATAGATAATGAGTAAAATATATTTAATGTGTCGTTTGATTCATCCACCCAAAGTTCTTATATGAAATTTGTTGATGGTTTTGTAGGAGGATATAAATAGATGCATTTGGACTTTAACCCATTATAAATGGTCATGTCTACTGACTTACAATCAATTAATGCTGCTATAGTATCTAACCATAGTCTACCTAGGATTATGGGATACCCTAGACTCTTTATTTTTGGTTGCAAGACCATAAAATCTATTGGATATTCCTAAGACTATTAGTAATTCAATATTTTCTATAGTCCCTTCTGGTTTAGTTATAGACTGGTCCACCATTTGAAGAATGGTAGTTGTCGGTTGCATTTTTATAAGAGATAATGAATGGAGAGTATCAATTGTCATAACATTAATTGTTACTCCTAAATCTACCAAGACACTAGGAATTTCTTTACCTTTGATTGTGACTGTGATCATTAGGCTTCCTAGATCTACATATTTTAGAACTAATAGTTTTCGTGCTAATAAATCAACAACTTTTCCATCAACATGAATGGTTCCTAGATATTTTTTTCCTCCCAGGTGTCTTGATACATAAGTTTTTGATGATCTTATTTAATTCAGGTATATCCCTAATAGATTGTAGTAGGGGTACCTCAATATTGATCTTTTTCAACTCATGGACCAAGTTTGATTTTGGTTTAATACCAATTTCTTTTAATCTTTTAGGAAAAGGAACTACTAGGGTATTAGTTTTTTATTTGTTTGCTTTAGAGCTCATCTTGATTTTAGCCTCTCTAATGTTTAATTGAGATGATTTTATTTTTTAATTTTTATTTGGTATCTCATAAATGAGAACTAAAGGTTTTTGTATAATTTTCCCTAATCTTAAATGTATGTCTGAACACTCAATAGCTCTAACATTGATTGTTTCTTCCTATTCATTAACATAAATAGGTGTTGGTTGTTTATTTTTTGGATTCTCTATTGGTCGTGTAGGTATTGAGGGCTGATTAATTTGTCCTTGTTGCTAAATAACTAGGGGTGGCATAATAGTTTGTTTTTGAAGTGGTCTTCAATGAATTATGGCTATGGGTTCCACTGCTGATTCCATTATTGATATGGTTGTGGTACCCATTGTTGATGTGGTTCTGGTACCATCCATGGGGGTGTTGGCATCCAATCTTATACTACCATGGATTTTGGATTGATGGAATTCGGTGTTGATTCCAAAAAGGTGAAGAAACTAAAACATTCCATGGTGATATCCATGGACCAAATAGATTTCTTGCATTAAACTATCCTTGAGCCTAGTTTTATGGGGTAAAGTTTTATCTTTGAATATAAAATAATTCTTCAGTGGATTGGACTTGTATTTTCATTTGATTATTTAAAATAGGTATAAGGGTACAATGTTTGGTATCATGATCTATTGTATCATAGATCCCGCATGATAAAACATTGGTTCTATCTAGGGGGTAGTCTCGAAGGGCATGTTTATATCTACACTTAGGATAGTAGATTTTTAACAATGTTATTACATTTACCTTAGCTTGAAGGCCACCCAAAGTACTATTTAGTGTAACTAAGATATCTATCTTTAGATTAGTAATTTTTTTCATTAGCTTACCCACTTCATTAGATTTTCCAAATCTTCCTTTCCTGATTCTAGGTTTCATTCGAGAGTAGTTGGTATAAAGCTCAAAAATCTGATCAAAAGCCAACTTATTTATATCTCCACCTCCCATTAGATTTAAGGCATCTCTAGTATATTCATCCAACCCTTTCAAGAAAAATAATTCTTGAACATCTTCAGTCAGTGGATAATTGCTTCTTTTATGAGTGAACATGAATCTATCCAAATAATCCTCTAAAGATTCATCCTCATTCTATTTGATTTTGAAGAAATCCTCTTTTCTTTCTCACACTCAGTAGTAATCTTGGTATTTCTTCAATAATTCTATTTCCATGTCATCCCATGTTCTAATAGAATCACCAGGTAAACCCATGAACCATCTCATAGCTACATCTTTAAGTGTAGAGGGAAATAGTTTTAATTTCTAGCTATCTATTGTGTAATCATAAGTTTGAAATAGCACCTTAAACTCAAACAAGAATTGATCAAGATCTTCCATATATCTTCCCCAAAAATTTGGTAGATTATCTAGTGAAATATTTTTCATGGGGGTTTGATCATTAGGATTTGTAACAATAGGAAAGGTAAAAGTCCTTCCTGGATATGCAAGTTGTTAATTTTGTTGGAGAGCCATTTCTTTTGATGATGATCTTTCAAAGCCAGGATGATCTTCCCACTAAATATTTGTGGTATTAGTTATGGGTTGTTTAAAATTCTCAAAATTTTCTTCGGTTATAGATTTTTGAAATGATTCTTCTAAATCCTTGGCAACTACTAAATAGTGTCTTCTTGCAAGAGATTGATCTTGAGGAATTTTTCTTATGGGGCTTGCTTGTGGCAGTGGTCTAGTTTCTATCTAAGTTTTTGAAGATTCTTGCAGATATGTTTCACTTGTAATTTCCAATTCATTACTTAGAGATGTTGAAGGAGTGTCAGCTTGTGTTCTTTGTGAAAACTTTTGGATGAATGATCCTTTAGAATCTCTAGGACAGTACATCAATTTATTGAATTATTTTGGAATTTTACAATTTTTCTATTTTTCACTCTAGACCAATTATTATTACCTTACTAACACCTTGTGATCCCTGAAAATGGTGCCAAAATTGATGAGTTTCATTTAACTCCTCATTTAATAAATATTCAATTGATGTCTTATCAACTAGGGCTAGTGTCCAAAGCTATCTGTAGTAAGGTATGGGATGGTAGGTCTAGAAGGCTACTTATGGTGGTGTTTGATTTTCCTATTCTAACTTTGACTAAAGAAATAAATGTGTCCTAAACTACGTGATTCACTATTTTGATGAAAAGGAAGAAATCAAATCAATCCACTCTTTTGTTGAAAGTAAAAATCACACTCCTATTTATGCTTATGTGGAAAGTAAATTCACACTCCTATTTAACAAAAGGAAATTTGCTTCACACGTCTGCTGTAAAAGAAAACACACTTTGCTTAGAAAGGAAATGACTTTGGAATAAGAAAATTCTTTTTAAACTATGAATTTATTTTGATGTTTTTATAAATAAATGTAAATATTAACAAGAGTCTAATTAATTATAATAATGATTTAATATAACATAACATAAATATTATACACAGTTCCTAGTTTCAAGGAGAGTGGGCCCTTGCTCCTCTCAGACTTAGGAACAAAGACTAATTAATGTTGAAAATTGAAGTGATAATTTATAAAACTAAAATGATTAAAATTTGGCTAAAACTTGTAATATGCTTGTACAAAAATTTCCTCTATTATCTACTCTCTATCATCTGATATCTATATCTAATTATTTTTTAGTGACAAAAGTCTTACATTTTATACTAATATAATCAACTGAAAATAGGATGAAAATAAATAGGATTCCTTGGTTGATCCATTCATCTAAAGATAGGAGATTGGATTTCCATGAGATCTAATTATTTCAATGAAATAGATATCCTATAATATTCCTAAGATCCATATATATATATACAACTTTATCAAAATAAATCCTACAAAATAGTAGGCGATTATTTTCCTTATTTGATTCCAACTGGAATGATTTTCTCTTATCCTATCTGGCCTCTAGCTTCATCATTTGTAGCTTCGTCATTACAAAATTCTTAGAATTGACCCTACAGAGTTAGGAGGAATGAACCTGTGGAGTCCATAGAAAAAAGCCTACAGATTCCATAGAAACAAGCCTACAGAGTCTGTAGAAACAAGCCTATAGAGTCTATAGAAACAAGCCTGCAAAGTTCATAGAAACAAGCCTATAGAGTCCATAGAAGCAAAACTGTAGAGTCTGTATAAGCAAGCCTATGGATTCTATAGTTCTATTAGATGGAGCTAAAAATTGCATGTTCACTATACATCGCTTGTTTCTTCTTCCTGAGCATTCTTCACAACAAAAATCACTAAAACATGTTATGTATTAGACATTAATGATAAAGTAAAGGTTTAGTCTTTGGTTCAATATAAACAAGACAAATATCTATTTTCCATGTAATAACTATCTAACAATCTAATATTTGCATAAGATAATATCCTTCGAGAGATGAATTGAGGAAAATAACATGTCAATATTGATCCATAGTTTGAGCTCATCAACTAGATGGCTATTCTTTAGCTTATTCTTATTTATTTTTCTCATCTAGCCCATGAACTTCTTACTCTAGGGTTGTTAATATGTCTCTTGTTTTGTTCATGACATCGAGTATTTGATCAAGTTTTATAGCTTATTTGTCTACTAGATGATTAAAATCAACTTGAGGATTATCATTAGAGCTCCCTTAAACATTTTATCTACCTCACACTATTCTCCTTACTAAAAATAGGAAAACATATTTAATGTTAGTGGACTCATTAGATCCATAATTTGAACCTACGCTATAATACCACATGTTACAACCCCACTAAGTTAAACTTAGAGTTAAGTAATGTTTTATTTTTTCACATACATTACTGAAAAACATCTTCATTAATTATCATTATGTACTATTTTTTGATTTCTAAATACATATAGAATAGTAAGTGTATAAAATAAAAGTAACCCATTAGTTAAAATGTGATATATTTATCTTTGAAATAATTTATAAGAGTATAGAAGATAAATTTCCTCTCATAATACATAAAAGGGTGAAAGGCACCACATAAGTAAATTGAAATAATCCATATTTATATCTAAATATAAATATATAGCCTCTCTTTATTTAAACACTCAAAATCATGTATGTATATACAACCACTTATAATAATAATAATAATAATAATAATAATAATAATAATAATAATAATAATAATAATAATAATAATAATAAAATTGAATGTACAAAGATTACATTTTTTAATTAAATATCATAATACACATGATAAGGTGTGCAATAATATATTTGAGATTCACAAGACAACATAATAATCAATAGCCATGGGTATGTTTCTAGAATGATATATCAGCTAAATATAGGGAGAGAATAATCAAGCTTATTTTCTTCTAACCATAGATTGTTGGTCCCTCGCACACCTCCCCACTGGGAGTGGCCCTTCCCTTCATGGAGCGAAAGATAAAAGTAGTGAAAAAATTAATAGTTATACAATAACCTATGTGTAGTATAATCACTAATACATGGAGTAGTCACATATACCATGGAAAATAATCCTTTATCTAATATGATATCATGCATACACATGTAAACTATAAAGTATAGTGGAATGACAATGCTATCATTTATAACATTACTTTGGCCAAAGTTTTCATTATATAATTCAGATCATTCAAAGATGTAAATCAATTCCACACACACACATACTTTTTTCTAAGGAAATATATTCCATCCTATGATACTAGATGATGGGTATGTGCATCACATGGAAATAAACTCATATACCAATCATCCATTATCACAATAAAGTAAGTAATGGTTTGATATCATAAACTAAGTCAAAGAAAAACATAACAAAAAAATCAGCATACAACCACTTAGTAATTTAAGACTAACTTGGACTTATTTTATTTTCAATATAAGCTTAAAACATATATTTTATATGAATAATCACTATTATTTCTAATTTAAAACTATTATAAACATATTT